>RJVU01036043.1:2335862-2355261 GCA_003731715.1 Anabarilius grahami
AGGCTATTCCTGTATATTAAATAATAATAATATAAAATTATTATCATTATATTCTAATTGTTTGGCTTTTTAAAACACCAGTGTGAATGTAATGTAGACTGAGACTCTATATCTAAAACAGAGGTTTGAGTCCACTTTAAAGTTTAAACTTAATTTTGAACTCTCAAAGTTCAGATTGATAAATTTAACTTTAAAATGTACAAAAACTTCTTCTGGGGGACCATGCCCCTGGACCCCCCAGAGGGACCTCCAGACCACATTGTCTCACCAAATCCTGTGCTGTGGGAAACACTGTTCATTCTATGAACTTTATTCCAGGATAGTATAAAAAATTTTTTTTAAGTTAATAAAACTGTTTATACCAAATTCCTACACTACCTAGCCTATCTAATCTAACTTTGAAATTGTTAAATCAGACAATTTGGGTGGCAAGAGTGGACATTTGATTGTTGAGTTAGTGTTATGGTTTCAGAACAATTAGATTAAAAAACAGTTCATACAGCTGCTATAAATGTTGGAAAAATGTCCCTGGACCTACGAGATTTGGGCTAAGCTCTGAATGTTTACAATGTTTGGCTCCGCCCCTGTGTTCCATACATCACACCTTAAAATGATTAAAATTAAGCATGTAAAAATTAAAATGACTTGAAAAATCATCAATTGTAATTCAACACAGATTTGCTTTCCACTCACTGATCTCTTTATATAAATTCTAGATATATTATGAATGATACTATACTATTACATGATATTATAGTCCAGTGTTTCTGCAATGTTTCAAATCAAAATGCCCTTCCAATGTCACAACTCATGAATCATCTAATATACTTAGCTTCTTACTTGTAATAATGATTTTGTTTGGTCATTCATGTACTCAGAACTCACAATTACAATATTTTGGACTCCACTTGAACTTGGAGTAAATTGGGTCTGAAATTTGAGAAAAACTCCAGGAAGTTACGTTTTTGGAAATCTAATTGACTACATGTCTGTATTTGCTCAATATCAGACTGACCTGACTTTTTCAATGCCCTCAAACTGAATTGTGCATTGCTGTCTGCCAAACATCCCATCCAAGCTGTCTAAATTGTGTAGCCACCTTAAATCTACACCTATTCAACACACCTGTTAGCATGACACTAAGATGCAAACCTAGCAAAAAATAAATAAATAAATAAATACATAGAAATTTGAGGAAGAGTGACAGTAAAAGAGAGAAGGAAGAATATAGCCATCCTAATGAGTAGTAAGTACATCCTGACGTCTTTCTGACCTTCTTATGCTGGGACAGAGCTGTCACTGAGATATGTGTCTATGAGTCTGTGTGTCTGGACTCAGCCTCAGGCTGCCAGCTGAAAATGCATATTTTGCCCTTAAAGCGTATGCTAATATATGGCAATCAGGGCTGAATTTATCTGACTGTACTTTAGATCCTAGAGAAAAGCTGATACGGAGAGAGAACAAGGATGAAAGAACAGGGAGGGGGAGAGAGAGATAGAGGGAGGCAGAAAGATACCATTCTCTGTGTGTGTTCCACTAGAGATGTGCCCACTACCCCAAAAAAGAACCACTATGTCACATTTAAACCTTTCCCCACTGTTTTGCAGAGTGAGAAGTGGAGGCAACAAGCCACAACCCCCACAGAGAGGCACAGAACACCCATGGAGCAGCAACTTGAGCCTGAGGTGTGTAGTAGCCTACAAAGATGGAGCTGTCATTGAGGTCTCCACACAGCGGGAAATCTGATAGACCTTTAGTTCTGGCCAGAGTGTACTTACACCAAAGAAATGTGTCATACATTTCTTTTTTTAATCTTAAGACATCAGATAATCAATACAAGCCAAAACTATATGAAAAGAACAATAATATTTAGTGTGATTATTATAAAAAAAAACAACAAAAAAACAAAAAACACTGTGTGTCAAACTTGATATTGTGGCTTTATATATGATCAGACATGTGTCATTATATTATTAACATTTTGCAAAAATTAAGCTCAAATGGAGTTATAAGGTTTTTGACCAGAAAATATCAGACATGTGTTTTGTTTGTCATTAAAAGGGACGCATCTGAGGCAGTAAGTGAATTGCATTATGTTTTTAATTTACAAGTTAAAGTTTACTGTAGCTATGTTGGCGGTTAATGTTTTTTCCTGTCACTTGGCCAGCGTTATAAAAGATGATTGTAAAAGTGCCACACAAGACATTATTGGCTATGACTTGATGACATCTTCTCTGCTCCTATATATATACACTGTACATAGTCAAACAACCAGTTATTTATTCACTCTTGCATTGCAAACAAGCAGAGATCCAAACTGGTCCAAACTGCCTGTAGCACTTCATTCACGATAGGAGAAAGATTGAGGAGCCAATGGAGTTACAAATTTTTGTCACAAGCTCTTTTTAATACTTTAAAAAAAATTGCAAAACCCACAGACAGATGTAAAGGGTGACCAAAAGTATTGATTTATGCAGAAAAAAAGAAAAGAAATATGGAGATACAAGATTTGTTGATGAAATGTTTTGTTTTTTTAAAGCTGCTGTCCATAACTTTCTTTTTGTTCAAAATTATCCAAAATCAATTACTGAGTACATAACCAATCAGTGTTCAAAACTAACTCCTTACCTTAGCCCGATTCACAATGGTAAGCTTGTAATAATGTTTTATAATATGAGTGGTTCAGGTCGGTTTCCGTGGGAAATAGGAGTTTGTCTTTGCGTCATTACGTCATGTCTGTAAACATAAAGAAGGAGTCCTGGCTAGTAGACTATATCACTCTCAGCTGGAATGTAATTAAACTTGTAATTTTGATGGCAGCTTGTAATAAAGAAAGTTCAAAACGACAGTCATTGTTGGCAACTGGGGAATCACCAGTAGTAAAAAGTAAAAGACTTTGTACTGCGGAGAGAACAAAAAAAGGGAAAGCGACCGAGCCTGTGCGAAAACAAGATTAAATTTAGGAAAAGTGACCTCTATGTTTTAAATGGGTTTAAAATGGACACAGAGACAGCTTTTTTTTCCTGCTGGACAGGTAAGACATTTCAATGATTCAGTGGGAAATTAGGTAACACTTGTTTGCTTAATCCACATAGTTATGGAGTTTCCTTTGTTGTGCCTTTTTCATGCTTTACTATGGTCATTATGGTAAATTTCAGTTATTTTGTGCTAGCTCTAAGAGGCAGCAATTCACCTCTACTCCAAGAAAAGCATATCCGCCTCCGCCTCCATTGTCAAGTTATTGGAGCTGAATCAGATCGGTAAAGTGAATTTATTCCCATCGAAAGATGTTTGCGGAAGATTTATATTATGTAAAACACTTTTTATGCATAACATGAATTTAGTTCATACCAGTTCATACACAGTTCAGTTCATAGCACTATGATTATGTTATTTGCTTCATGTTATCTGTTGTTTCCACCACATGGAAACTGTCTAATTGTGAAACTGAGGCTTTCATTTTTTACACATTATACAGAGAAACTGATTCGATTGACTGGTTGATATGACAACCCACACTGCACAAAACATTAGATTCATCCGCACAGAGGAGCAGTGCCGATGCACAACCCACGTAAAGAAGATAACTCCGCCAATAACTGCAATTTCAGGTTTCAAACAGAGGTGGCGATAAAGTGGCAAAAGTTACGGTCTGCAGCTTTAAATATTTTTTTTAATCTAATTAATATGTTATATTTATTTTCATTTTGTTTATTTAATTATATGTAAAAAGTATAATGTGGTACATTTAATGTAATTGATAAGCACAAACACACATACAACATACAAAAACATACATGCATAGTTAGAAATGAAATATAACTGAAAAAAATGACACATTTATTTAATGATGCCTCTGACCTGTATGTAAGATTTGCACCAACACAAGATTTTGAGATGATAAGATTCTGCAGGTATACATTTAACAATAATAATAAAAAAAAAAGTATGTGCAGATGGAGTGCAAGAACTTAGATTAGAAACTTTGATGCTATCAACGGGATTTTTCATGTAGGTGATGTTTTATAGACTTTTAACTTTGATAATAATTAAATTCCACCAAATACTGCAAAAACTGCATTTTTGTTAAAAGTCCCATTTGGATTATAGATAAAGTATCTATTAAAAAGGTCTTTCTGCATTATTTACAGGTATATAATAAAAACGTGCCATTAACATCACCTAATGGGATTGCAAAAACAATGAAGTTCCTCGAACACACGTTGGTCGGAAAAACAAATAGTCCCGCCCCAAATTCATGCAATTGGTTGAGCTAATGTTGCTATGTCAAGCTATTCTCAAACAAGCAATGGATTAATATAGCCACAGAACCATCTGTTTATATTTACAACCTTTTAATGCTTACTGATGGTTGTTTTTGTATATTAACCTGGAGAGAGCAAACAGCACTTTAACACAGAAAAAGTACACACTTCACCTTTAACATGTTAACTTTGGCATCCCATTTTTTTAAGCACAGCATTAAAGATTGAAGATTAATTGAAGATTAAATGAGAGCTCTTCTTTTTGCTGCACTGTCAGCAAGTGTTTGACTGTCTGTTTTGTCGTAACCAAATGACCACATGCAAAAACAATCCTCCCTAATCTGATTTATCTTTTGTTATCTGTGCTTATAACGGTTCTCGCCATAGTGGCTGAAATTTACAGATTATATAAATAAGAGCTGATATAGCTGAGGCTCAACAAAGCTTGGCTAGCTCTTATTTGCATACAGCTCTGCTCTCTGTTTAATGCTGTTAGGTGTAACTGATTATATTGTTTACAATGGTGACAACCACAGGGAGCTTAAAAAGTGCAGTGGTCAGCAACGGTCCACTGGTTCTTTGTAAGCATATGTATGTGTGAGTGTTTTAAGCCTGGCCTTATTTTAGGGACAAATTTATTGACAAATCAGCTCAGCTCAGTGTGACAAAACCTCAATTTAAGGGTCACCTCCAATTGCAAAAAGTGGTTTTAAATAAAGTAAATAGCGTTTTAAGTTTACTAATTTAGATTTAGGCTAGACAGTAGAAGCAGCAGTTTTAATCAGCAATAGATTTGCAAGCCTCATTTTCTTACAGATAATGACATACATTAATGGCAATATCAGTTGAGACTGTAAAAAAATACAGTCTGGTAATGAAACAGTTGTTTCACACTTGGCAGATAATTATTTTAAAAACTGGTAGCTTCAAGGCACTATTTTAAGTCTGATATCAAAGAAACCATAATATCCATGTAGTTAAAGTTTGCTGGTTTGCTAATGTAAATGTTGATGGTTCAGACCCATGCACGTGATGCAAAAATTGCACCCTATCAAAACTAGTCCGTGCTTTTGAAAAGTATTTCACATCCAGATGATCCGAAGACATCTCCCTGGAAGTTTAAATAGTAGGTTGTGGTAATGTAATGGCTTAAAAACCTGCTTATGCACCTTAAATTCCCCTTCAGGCATAAATAGTATTTATTTTATTCTGTGAATAACATGGATATTGTGCTTTATCCCAGTTGTCTTTGGGAGTAATTTAATTACTACTTGCCCCGGGGCACTGTCCTTGCAATAAATGTAAAGAGTTTGTTACAGAGAGAGATTATAATAGTCTAATGGATGAGAGTTCGAGCTGCTCTTACAAATGCTGTGGGTTCAATCTAAGTTCATGGAATGCAGGTTCAATGCTAGATAAGGCACTTGAGGTGTTGCAGTCACCAAAATGACAGTTCTTCCACCTAGGAAAAAAAGCTGCCGATCCATGTGAATGTCTGAAATTGAACCGTTGTGCTGTTTGCTAGTCCGTGGGAAATAATCTGCGAGTTGAGAGTTGGGAGCTGTCAGAACGCCTCTTGAAAACTCACTAAAGCTGTCTTAGATATCCAGTCTTAGGGTGTAATTATGGTCACGAGTTTGTGCATTTCTAACCAATTATAACTGGGTTTGTAACTTATACCAATAGAATGTGGAATCAGCCCCAGGGAGGATATAAATATGATTAGGAACATGGGTCCTCTGTACTTTGTACTGATGAATCCTCAGTATTGAATACAGGGAGTGTGTGCAGACCCCAATTATGCTGAAACTTGACTGTCCCCTGAAGCCATGACCTCTTGAAGTGTTTAATGTTATTTTCTATACATTACTGTTGTCATTCTATAGTTGTCTTCCAGGGGCCGTATTCACAAAGCATCTTAAGGCTAAAAGTAGCTCCTAACTTGCAGATTTAAGAGAAACTCTTAAAAATAATGGGCGTATCAGTCCTAATTTTAGGAGTCCTAAATTTTTGCTCTAAGAGTATTTCACAAAGCATTTTAGCGCTAAAACTAGCTCCTAAGTCTGTGAAGCATTAGGAGTAGTCGAGAGGACTCCTAAGTCACTAAGACCAAATCACAAACAGTCCTTATCCACCCAAAGACACTGTACACCATTGAGGGAATAGTGATAGAGCCTTGGGTGCTGAACCTTTTCTTCATAAATGCAATACATTTTCATTTATAGATTTGAATCTACGATGAGACGCCAAAAAAAATCTTTAACAAATAAATAAATATTGTCTGATTACCTGTGGCAGTGGTTTTCATGAGTTCACACTTACAAATGATTGAATAGAGTAAAAAAAAAAAAAATATATATATATATAATAAGCGTATTTGGTATGCTGTCCAAGGGGATCGAGGGCTCCGAGCTTGAAATTTAGCCCAAAACCAAAGTTCTCCCCGTATCCCCAGCCGAGAGTGAGGGATGGGGTGGCGGAGGGATGCAGAAAACCGTCGAAGTAACTGGCGAGTCGGCTCTTGTCTGTGTATATATTCCTCCTCTCGAGCTGATTAGATAGACCATTTCAAAGTGTTCCTTCCAAACTTTGTTTATAAAACATAATTTGTCGCTTGAATTCTGCATTCTCTTGAGATGCAGACATCCAAGAGGTGGACAATTAACTGTAGCCTATATACTAGTTTAATTAGTGACACTTAGCCTACATTCTAAAACCTTTATGGCAACAATATGGCAAGATTTTATTTTGACTATGGCAACATTTTTATTAAAAAATATTTATTTGAATAGGGCAACATTTGTATTTTAATACCTTTATTTTAATGTGGAATCATGACACCTCATTCTACAATATTTCTATGGTTAAATCGCTGACTCCTCCCCTATCAGCCAATCACTGTGTGTATAGTCCATGGCAACGAGGTCAACCCCGCCCTTACTCTTAGCTTAAGACTTCAGTCTATTCCTTAGTAAAAGTTTGTCTCAGCAGCTTTGTGAATAGGTTTTAAGAGAAAACTCTTTGCTAAGAACTTTTACTGCTATTTAGGAGAACTCTTAGTGGTAAGATAAAATGTTTTGTGAATACGGCCCCAGAACCTCTTGAGTTGCCTGACTAGACAGCGTTTTAAGTCACATGTGGGGTCCCGATGTGTAGGTTATTCCAAAAGGCAAGTTTTATTTTTAGATTTTTCAAAGATAAACTTTAAAAATTATGCACGCACGCACGCACGCACACACATGTTCGTTTTTGTGAATTGTGGGGACATTCCATAGGCGTAATGGTTTTTATACTGTACAAACTGTATTTTCTATCGCCCTACACTACCCCTACCCCTAAACCTAACCATCACAGGAAACTGTGCACACTTTGACTTTCTCACAAAAACTCATTCTGTATGATTTATAAGCCTTTTGAAAAGTGGGGACATGCTGTAATGTCCTCATAAGTCACCTCTTTTTGTAATACCTATGTCATACCCATGTCATAATAAACATTTGTGTCCTGATATGTCACAAAAACGCGCACACACACACACACACAAATAACCTTTTTAATATATTTAAGTTAAATTAACCTAATTTATGTTTTTACTTTTCTTATTTTAATTTTATTCTTCTTATGCTTATTTTCACATAGAATAGGTTTTCATGCTTGAATGTTCATAAAAACATTATTTTCCACATATTTTACATTGTTGCAGCACCTCTCATTCCAGTCTGTCAGTAACACTCTTAGTTCCTGTTTCCATGAACACTCTCCTTACGAAAATCACAATGTTCAGTTCAGAATCAGTGCTTATATACTGATCTAGAGAATAACTCCCTTTGGAGTGGACTTTTTGCTTTAAAACTTTTCATGCTCAAACAGCAACATTACACACTAAGGAAAGTTAAAAATGTTACAAAAAAAGAAGCTTAATATGTCCTCTTTAAAAGACAGCTGCCTGTGTAGGCAATATAGAGCAAGGTATAGCTCACTAGGTTATAGATCTTATTATTTGAATTCTATGTAGCGACCATCCTGAAATATAACCTCATAGTCAAATCAATAAGTGTGTATGTACAGTTACCTCAATTTGAAATGTCTTGTACATAGGAGGGTCTGATGAAGACCAGTCTGTCCTGCTGTGGGGTGGTACTGGGGGCAACGGGGTCTTGAACAGTCATCTGTCCTGCAGGTCTGCTGTGACCTTCTCTGCAGTCAGGACACAGTGCAGCGGATTTCTCCATAGTGTCTGTCAGCGCTGGCACATGACATGCCAGCCTGCAGCGTGCCAATGGCCTCTCCCTTACAAAGCTTTGTGCGCATGAAGCATGCTCTCACCCACACACCACTACTCTCTCGGGCATTGATTATATCCTTCCACAGACTTCCTGTGGTTTATCTGTCATGAAAATGAACCAAATCAGAATGGAGAAGTAAATAATTCTACATTTGAATTATTCTGAAGTGAAATTAAAAAGTATAATAGCAAGGTTTTATACGTATATCTATGCTATCAGCTCTAGAAGAGTACACAGAGAGACTGAAATTAAACTGGTGTGAATTAGACTATGAATGAAAGACACTCACTGAAGGTTTCAAAACTGGAATAAGGCCTGTCAATAGCTTCTGGTGTTCTCATTCTCATCTGCTTTTTTTGATCTGGTGTAATTATCTTAACAACCTCAATATCCAGTGGGAGTCTTGAACTTTGATCAAACTTTCATTTATTGTATTTTTTTATTTTTTTTAAAGACACATACAGCAAGAAAGCATTCATGTCCGTATGTCTGTGTGCATTTGTCTCTTTGTTTAGACAGAGAGTGGCAATTTTGCAAAACAGTTGTGACAATTTTCTACGGTTTTGTTTTTGTTTTTTTAAAGCTCATCAATGTTTACTAAATTATATTTCTCCTTTTTCCTGGTGATTGCTTTCTTAATGATTCTTAAGGAATAGTTCAATGAAAATGAAAATTCTGTCATTTACCATAATTTTGCTCCAAACCTGCATGACTATTTCTTCTGTCAAAAACAAAAGGTGAGTTTTTGAAGAATGTCCTGGCCACACTTTTTAGTATAATGAAAGTAATGAGAACGGAGGCTGTCAAATTCCACAGTGACAATAAAAATGGTCCATATTCCATTATTCCATGGTCCATTAGTTTTATACAGGTCCTTCTCAAAAAATTAGCATATTGTGATAAAGTTCATTATTTTCCATAATGTAATGATAAAAATTAAACTTTCATATATTTTAGATTCATTGCACACCAACTGAAATATTTCAGGTCTTTTATTGTTTTAATACTGATGATTTTGGCATACAGCTCATGAAAACCCAAAATTCCTATCTCAAAAAATTAGCATGAAAAGGTTCTCTAAACGAGCTATTAACCTAATCATCTGAATCAACTAATTAACTCTAAACACCTGCAAAAGATTCCTGAGGCTTTTAAAAACTCCCAGCCTGGTTCATTACTCAAAACCGCAATCATGGGTAAGACTGCCGACCTGACTGCGGTCCAGAAGGCCATCATTGACACCCTCAAGCGAGAGGGTAAGACACAGAAAGAAATTTCTGAACGAATAGGCTGTTCCCAGAGTGCTGTATCAAGGCACCTCAGTGGGAAGTCTGTGGGAAGGAAAAAGTGTGGCAAAAAACGCTGCACAACGAGAAGAGGTGACCGGACCCTGAGGAAGATTGTGGAGAAGGACCGATTCCAGACCTTGGGGGACCTGCGGAAGCAGTGGACTGAGTCTGGAGTAGAAACATCCAGAGCCACCGTGCACAGGCGTGTGCAGGAAATGGGCTACAGGTGCCGCATTCCCCAGGTCAAGCCACTTTTGAACCAGAAACAGCGGCAGAAGCGCCTGACCTGGGCTACAGAGAAGCAGCACTGGACTGTTGCTCAGTGGTCCAAAGTCATTCGGAAATCAAGGTGCCAGAGTCTGGAGGAAGACTGGGGAGAAGGAAATGCCAAAATGCCTGAAGTCCAGTGTCAAGTTCCCACAGTCAGTGATGGTCTGGGGTGCCATGTCAGCTGCTGGTGTTGGTCCACTGTGTTTTATCAAGGGCAGGGTCAATGCAGCTAGCTATCAGGAGATTTTGGAGCACTTCATGCTTCCATCTGCTGAAAAGCTTTATGGAGATGAAGATTTCGTTTTTCAGCACGACCTGGCACCTGCTCACAGTGCCAAAACCACTGGTAAATGGTTTACTGACCATGGTATTACTGTGCTCAATTGGCCTGCCAACTCTCCTGACCTGAACCCCATAGAGAATCTGTGGGATATTGTGAAGAGAAAGTTGAGAGACGCAAGACCCAACACTCTGGATGAGCTTAAGGCCGCTATCGAAGCATCCTGGGCCTCCATAACACCTCAGCAGTGCCACAGGCTGATTGCCTCCATGCCACGCCGCATTGAAGCAGTCATTTCTGCAAAAGGATTCCCGACCAAGTATTGAGTGCATAACTGAACATAATTATTTGAAGGTTGACTTTTTTTGTATTAAAAACACTTTTCTTTTATTGGTCGGATGAAATATGCTAATTTTTTGAGCTGTATGCCAAAATCATCAGTATTAAAACAATAAAAGACCTGAAATATTTCAGTTGGTGTGCAATGAATCTAAAATATATGAAAGTTTAGTTTTTATCATTACATTGTGGAAAATAATGAACTTTATCACAATATGCTAATTTTTTGAGAAGGACCTGTATATACATTACATTTTTTTTTTTTTTTTTTTTTTTTTTTATCCAATCAGTGTTAATTTAGTATTATTTAGGTTTCATTCATATTTTGAGTTAGCTTTTATTTTTCTTTAATTTTTTTCATTATAATTTTAGTTTAAGTTTTTGTTATGCACTTGACATTTTTATTAGTTTTTTAATATAGCTCTATTTATTTAGTAATTTTAGTACTTCAACTTAAATTTATTTCAGTTAATTGCCAAGGAACATTTCGATTAAGTTATTTAGAGTTCTCGATTTTTCAATTAATTTAGGTTTAAGTTTCTCATCTAACATTTATCTTTTATTTCAGCTTTGTTTCAATCACCAAAAATAATTTGTAATATTTTTAGTTGTAGTTAACAATGACCAAGTGATAACTTTGTGTGCGGAAAAAGTAGTTATTCACTAATAGATTTTGTTATTGATTAATAATCTTTACTTCCAGCTGTTTCTGGCTGCAGATACTATTTTAGTCCTTTAGTTGTGAACTGGATCATTCTGAAGTGTAAATAATTCAGGCTGGTTTTGGGTTACACTTCATTTCGATGGTCCACTATAGACATTCTACTATAAATAATTTTGCAACTAAATGTCAACTATGTCACAGTTGAGTTTAAAATAAAGATAAAGCAATTTTACATTTATTTTACAAAACACTCAGGAACTAGGAAACAGGAACAGAACAACCAAACATAATGTGATGAGAACTGAAAAAGAAGAAAACACAAGTTAAATAAACAGACAAACCAATCAATGAAATTAACAACAGGTGTAACTGATGATCAACTAATAAAAAACCATGGAAACCAACTGAAAACTAGGTCACAGAACTAAAATACTAGACAAAACCCACCCAAACAGAACACAGAAAATCCTTTACAAACTAACTCTTAACTAGAGTGTCAAGGTGATGATACAGAGGGCAACTTTTTGAGCAAGGTTGCCGAGCAATGTTGCCAAGCAATTTTTGCAGAGCGATGTTGCTTGGGCACTTTCCCATTGAGAACAGGCAACAAATACCTATCTGGATACTTTAGTTCGAAAATTGTTGCCTATTCTCAATGGGAAAGTGTCCAAGCAACATCACTCGGCAAAATTGCCCGGCAACATTGCTCAAAAAGTTGCCCCGTGTATCATCATCTTTAGTAGACTGTTAGATTGGGTAAGGGGAATAAGTTGACATGTAATTGCAAAGTTAATACAATGTTTGTTGGGGGACCATCAAAACAAAATGTCAACAGATATTAAGCAGTCAGTCTACTAATACTCCAATGAGAGTTTGTTGACATGTAGTTTCAAAGTTACTTATAGTTAGTAGAATGTCTAAAGTGGACCATTGAAATAAGGTGTTACCTGTGTAATGGACGTAGGCCAGTAAGAGTTGTGTGTGTAAACCTCACTCCCCTAATCTCAAGAGGTGCTCTTGCGACTGACGCTAGAGACTGTGGTCTTTAGCCTCCTTAGAGCACCCACCTCCCATGCGGATGGGCCCGGGTTTGTGTCCCGCTTGGAGCGGGCAGTGCGAACTAGAGGGGGTACATTAGTGCCGTGACCCGGATGGGAGTGAGGTTTAGGGGGGAGTATAACGGATGTAGGCCGGTAAGAGCTGTGCGTGTGAACCTCACTCCCCTGATCTCTAGCATCTTTAGCCTCCTTGTTAGAGCACCCACCTCCCATGCGGACGGGCCAGGGTTTGAGTGTTCAGTGTGAACTGGAGGGGCTACAGCTGGTTTTGTGGACTGGATCAACTAATTAATTGAAAAGAACCAACTAAGATTAATTAGTTTTTCCCAGATCTGCATTGTTACTTCACTCATGAACATGCCAAAGACAGCTGGACAGTGGATGTCAAGATTTTCAGTGAATATCAACAATAAACCTTGGTATATTTCCCACACAAAATGAGTATGACTTCAGAAGACTTGGACAAAGAGTTGTAATAACTACTTTTGTGGTAATTTTAAGGTGCTTTTTTGTCATTTTGGATCCTGACAGTTCCAGTCCTCTTTCACTTTCATCATAGGGATTCACCTTTTACATTCAACAAAACAAAGAAAGTCATACAGTTTTGAAACAACATAAGGGTGAATAAATTATGATAGAATTTTCATTCATGAGCGAAGTGAAACAGTCACTTCCTTCAAATGAGTCGAAAGCTTCTTCTCAGGAAATCTGTGCATTTATCACTAATGAATCATTCTTAAAAAAAGAAAATTAATCATATGAACTTTCACAGCATGTCTGAAATTACCCAATAAATAAATCAGTCTGTCCTCTTTCAACCAAGATCCCTCTCTCCCTGCTCCCACAGGATGAGGGAATCGGTCGACTGAGAAGAAATAGGACTCTCACGAAGCAAGCAGGAGCAGTGCTGAGAATATTATTCTGGATGCAGCTGGATTAAGTGGGGGAGAAGTCCAGAAGGATACATGGAGATAAAGAGCACTTTATACCATATAATCTCAGTAAGCACAAAAACACATATGGAGTCATTATAGATTACTTATAAAGACAAACAAACATGCACTCATAAGCACTAGATTGAGCATGTTTTATGTCTATCAACCCTTGTGTCAGACCGGACAATCCTATAACACCACATATCTGTGCATGTTTGTACAGTTTTTTACTAAACTACCTGCTATAGCTCAATAAACTACCCACTGGAAGGGTTTCAGGACAAGCACGGCGGATACAATTCGAGCCACTTTTAACTTTTATTGCGTGCACATACACAATAATCATCCACAAGCTAGTTATGACGTTTTAGCTCGTCATTTAACAGTTAGATTGCTAGGTTGTAAACCTGCAATGAAAACACAAACATCAGAATTAACTAATGAAATTACACAATTATGAGATATTAATTCTTAATCTGAATTACTAGCAATGTCAGTTTACAGACACTCACCGGCAAGCGTACCAGTCCTGATCAACAACAGAATGAAAAATGAACCTAGGCGGCGCTTGCGCACTGACTAACTACGCATATACAGATACACAATCTGGTGACTAGGAACAATAATAAAACATATCTGTAACCTAGTAAGATTATAATATATAAGAAATATAACATAAATGTGCCTGCATTAGAATAAGATAGTAAATATACACACTTATTTCTTCAAATACCCCAGAACATAAAAATAACATCTATCACTCATATACATACGCAAACAATAGTGCACCTGCTGGAAAGTTCTACAATGTTACACATTCTTAAGCATACTGTCACAGCCCTACACCAGGCGACACAACAGATTCCATCTGTTGGTCAGGTTAATCTGTGCTTTAAAAAAATAGCTTAAAAGCAATATGTTACTTTTCCCTCCTTGTTTTTATAAATCCTTAAGAACTAATTACTATACAAAGTACATCATCATCCTTATTTCTGTTTATATACAGTACCTTTCACAGTAATGTGTATTACTGACCAGTCTAGAAGCATTCATCTGTATATATGTGTGTGTGTGTAACTGTGTAAGATTATAAAAAGCGCTTAGACCCCTAAGAAACACATTACACAACATTAAGAGAGATTAAGACCCAAATCAGCCAAGGGTTACCATGGAGACTTGGATCAAGGTTATTAATTTCTGATGAGCGATCTAGTCAGAGATTTGCTAACAGGGATTAGCAGAATCTTCCCCTCTTTTCACCTCCTTTTACAGACACAGAAACAGATGTTAGTCTTCCCTTTTGGAGTCCTTTCACTCTTTCCTCTTGAACTTGAACTGCAAATCTGTACAGATTTACATATAGGTCAGTCCAACTCTATTATGATCTATGCAAACTCCTATTAAAACTTTGCATAGCCTTTAATTATTATTTTAAATTATTAAAATGTTCTCCATTTGCTAAAATCCTTGATAAATCAAAAAAAGCTGGTAAGTATTTGGGCACCGAGTTTACCTAAAAAAAAAACAAATCTGTTGTTTATTTACTCTCCCTCATTGATGCATCACATCAAATTTAATGTCATTAATGTAAAAAAAAACAATGGCAAATGGGAGAAAAACAATATCAGATTTAATTAATAATTAATAATTGATGTTTGGAAGGACATTAGGGTAAGTAATGGCATTATTATTATTATTATTATTATTATTATTTCACAACTGTAAATTTGTTACTCCTTTAAGCCACTGTTAAAAATGTCTGAATATCATGGTATTCTAGATAAAATAATAAAATGTATAATAAAATAACTGAAGTGGATTTTTTCAGAATCAGAAGAAAGTAAAAAATTAAAAACACTACATGAAATTATTAAACAATAAGTGTACAAAATTACGATAAAGCATGGACTGATGTTCAAAGGTTCGAGATTGGTAAGATTATTTAAAATGTTTGTTTTTTTATCAATATATTTTAATGTTTATTTCTTATAAGTTTTTTGTCTGGAAGAGTTGATATATTATAAGTTTATAAGAACAATATTTATTTGTAATGAAAATCAAAAAGTTGAGTAAATGCAAAACATCAGTTGTTTGCAGATGGTTTGATATTTTATCTAATACAATGAAATTTACATATTTGTGGCTTGTGGTCCTAATTATTCTGGGGTCACTGTATGTGTCTGTAATGGAATTCAGTCATATTTATCATGCAGTAGCTTCTCTGATAACCAAAGAAATGAATTGATGTGGAATTGATGTGTTTTCAGTCTGATGTTCTCACGGTGTCTCTCTGGGAGTCAATGTTAAGGCGCTGCTTTGAAGATGAGGGCTCCAAATCAGTGTGGGAATGAGAGGGATGCTTTCTGTGGTCCACAGTGACTCCTCTTCTGATCTCTTTCTGTGTGTATGTGAGGTCATTGCTGGTGCTGATTTTTAATCATGCAGGGCATATGTGGAGGGTGTGTGTGTGCATGTGTGGGTGTCTTTGACACTCACGGTCTGTGGAATTCAGACAGGGAGTGGGAGTAGTCTGGAAATCACAAAGAGGTTTGAAGGCTGAAGTGTGTAATTTTTAATAAAATACTTGCTCCTAACCCAGTTTAATATGCAGAGTAACTATACGGTACACTGTTTAAAGGGGCAATTTCTACCCAAAGTGCAAGAGTGTGGCTCTCTGTCACTATCAATCGGTTTTTCGGGAAGAGTTTTCGGGAAACCTGTTTGAAAGCAATAATTATTTTTCAATTTAATTCAGAGATGCTAGTGGCACAGAAATTGCACAGTTCAGCTTGTAAAAAACAGAGATCTATTCTTAACCCATTCATTTTAGAAGCAAACACACATACATATGAGCAATGAACAGAGCCTTGTCTGCTTAAAAAAAGAAAAGAAAAGAGCTGCCTGCTTACACTTTATTGATCCCTGAGGGAAAATTTAGTGCTAAACGGCTGCAACATCAAACACAGAGTGCACAACACTCAGTTACACACAAAGTTAATTGCATAAATCTATGGATAAGCAGACGATAGACTACTAACCCCCAAATGAACTTGCGTAAAAGAGTGGTAGAGGGTTACTCACACAGTTCATTCAGACAATTCATATTAAATGAATCAGCTATAGGAAGTTAGAGCATCTATTTAGAGATGGTTTTTTTTCTTCAAAATAATTGTTCAGAGCTGAAAGCTAAAAAAAAGTCTATCTATCTATCTCATTGCAACCACCCAGAACACCATGGCAACAACATAGCAACCACACAGAATACCCTAGCAACCATATAGCAACACCCTAGCAACCACCCCAAGTACCTTAGAAACCACATAGCAACACCCTAGCAACCACCCCAAGTACAAATGGAACTGCAGCACCCTCTCATAGAGAGCCATTTGGACAGATTTCTGGCTGCCCCGCTTATTTCCATGTGACGTTACCTCACGTAAACCTCGCTCCAGACCAAGACGGGCCAGGAGCCGCTACTGGCAGTGTGTTAACTGAGTTTCTTTTTTTTTTTCTGCTGCACTCATTTGTTTCGATTGCTCCTCGAGAGGCAGCGCAACATTATTGGCATCAGTACATTATACATTATATATTATTATGCACTATCGATCGCCTAGACTTAATGAATGCAGAATCATTATCGCGTTTTGGTGATTACCTAGTTATTTTTTGTTATTGCCGTTTTAATCAGGCTTGGCTACTTGTCCGGTCGGGCAAGTTAAATTCTCTTTCTCTTGCTCTTTAAAAATCCACTTGTCCCAGACAAGCGAACAAGCATTAATGTCGAACCCTGCGACGCGTGTTTAGACTGCTTCAGTAGGCTATGTCCAAAGCTTTACTGTTGTATCGTGTCAATGGAGTGGTACGTTCTTCCTCGTTTTTTTCGGTTTTTTTTCCATCCATTTAATTCATAATTAATGTTATTATGCAATGATTATGATCTCATTTGTGCCCCCCTGAAAAAATGTAATGCCCGTCCATGAATTTCTGTCTGGCACCGGGTCTGGGCCTGAGTGGAAACCACACATACCAGATGTGGGCCGGATGTGGGCCAACACTATGTTGCTGTCTGGGATGACATCAAAAATAGAATATTTTTTTAAAATATCATGCATAAAATCAAAATTGACAATTCTTTTTTCTTAATGGATTAATGCAGTATTTATTATAAATTATTGAACCATGCACATTATTATTACTTTATGATTCGTGTGCCCTCATAATCTTTAATCAAAATAACTTCCCCTCCCTCTTGCAGCGACATCTCTTCACTGATAATGTTTTTACTGGCTTGAGGGCGGGACAACCTGTCACTCACATGAGATCACAGCAATAGCAAACAACAACAACGATCCATTCATTTCCCGATGGATAAATGTCCCACCCTACATTTTTTTCCAAAAGCCATTTCATTCGAATACATCACAATAGGGACGAAAAGGTGATCGCAACTTTCATTTTAAGTCGACTTTAAATGCCCTACTCCCTGTCAGATATCACTGAAATGGGTGTTTTAAGAAATCACACCTGTCTCTGACTATCCCGAGGCAGTGAAAACAGCAAAAAAGATTTGGGGGTGTGGCCTATGCTTTTCAGAAAAGGAACCAATCAGAAACTCTCTCTTCTTGTCAGTAATTTTGCATGTTTAGGTCTGATTACATATTTTGTAGGGCTGTGGTTTGAGAGCAGACTAATTCAATGGCTAAGTCTGGCTTAAGTTGGTAAACAGCTGAATTATTATTAATTGAATTATATTAATAATAAATTATTCTCAATTCTTGACTGAATTCCAGGCCTTTGCTTCAAATTACATATGGGAAAACAATGAGAACTCAGCTTGGTTAAGTGTGTGTGTGAATGTGTGTTTGTGTGTGTGTGTGCTTGTCACAGAGCGCCTCATCTCAGGGGGAGCTCCGGATGCTTTTTGCACCGAAGTGACGGATCTCTGTCACACCCTGTCACACACTGTCACACTCGCACCCTTCGCCTTGGTCCACGCTCTGTCCCTGCATGCCCCATCTGTGTGTGTATGTGCGATTGTGACGCTCTCGGTGTATGTGTGTGAGTGTTTGTGGGATGTCAGACGTGCCCCATCTGCAGCATGTGAGTTGTGTAATAAGCTCGCTCAGAGCCAAGCAAGGTGAAGGACAGCAAGAGCGAAGGAAAGTGAGAAAAGAGAGCCAGAGAGCCAATCTGAGGCTTCTCCAGACACAACATATCTCCAGAACTAATCCTTCGACAGTGGTCCGTCTCCTGTGTGTGAACGTATGCCACCTGGCCTGATGTGATGGTGGTATCAGCCTCTCAATCACCTCCGCAGCAGGCAAATGGTAACGACTCTCTTGCAGGCACTATAATCCTGCTTTAGACATGCACTGACACACACGAGTCCCAATCAGTTTTCTCAGTTTTTATCATATTTAAATCCTCAGCGACGCATTGCTCGGATTGTCTCTGCTGTGCGCTTCCTTTAGTCTGCTTCTCTCAATGTTGATGTTGAACTTTACGCTCTCAGATGGCTCATCCAGCGCTGCCGAATCACGCTACAGCATTTCACTTGTGCTAAAAGTATCCCTGGAGAAGTTAAGACCAGCGCATGAATTATACATAAGGTATAAACATTGCCATAATGCTCTTATTATAGCATTCAATCAGCCCGGCCAAGATATTCTGCACCAAACGTGCTGACTTTCTCTATATATGTAGCTACAATTACTGAGCTTGAGATAAAGAGATAGGCCTCATGGATAATGCTGAGAATTTTCACCTCTCCATCAACCCTCGCTTGCATTTTTGCCTCTCTTTCGTTCCCTGCTGTATTTTTTCTCACTTTCTTAAGTAGATGTTTTTTTTTCCACCGTCCTGTGGGCTTATAAATGAGAACGACTGCTATCTTCATCTTAAGCTCTGAGAAATTGCATTCGTAAGAGCATATGAATAATACGGCTGGTCCCAAGCCAATGTCAAGATCTTCTTACTCATATTGACAGCGACCTCACAAACACGGCTGTGTAAG
>RJVU01036043.1:2362983-2379427 GCA_003731715.1 Anabarilius grahami
TCTAAATGTGTCAATATATTTAAATCCAGAAAGTCTTTTATGTCTGATAAAAATATAAAATAAAAGAAAATGAATTAAAAACAGAGTTAATGAGGTATTTTACAAGCGTTCCAACAAGCGCAAATTCTAGGTGCTCAAAAGAATCCATGAAACGGCGTTTGCTCTTTCTTTTTGAAGTAGCTGCTTAATTATGCTGAAGGACTTTGTCTCATCAATCAATCTCTACTAAGATTTTAACAGAAGCATAAAAAGATTAGTAGGGGTATGTTGAAGTGCATTCTATAATTCATGGTGCTTTGCAGAAAAGCGTCAAAAGCTTCTGTGGGTGACAAGCTGAAGTCTGTTGGCAGGAAGTTGACTAAGATACTACTTAAGTTAGCACTAGCTTGAAAAGTCTCTGAGCTTTGCAACTGGTGTGGTGTTGTTTTCATTTAGAACATCAGATTCAGTTTGATTAAGAAAAACTAATAAATCAGAGAATCTTTTTAGATGGTGTTTGTTAAGGTTTTCGGCAGTTCAAACACTGTCAAAAAGAGTCTCCCGTGCCAATTCTTTGAAGAGTGAGCGAAGCAGGAGAACACTTTATCAACTTGACTGCTTTTTCCTCTGTAATGTGATCCACACGGTTATGTGAAAGCACATAGTCATATCTGTTCTCTGTCACCCTCTAATGTGAAATATGAGGGGAGACATTGCGTTGATCCCCTCTAATTGTCTGGAATGTTCTGGGTTGATTAGGAATTTATACTTTCAAATCCCGGCGCTCGCCAACTCACATGTGTGTGTGTTAGGCGGTGTGTCTGTACCCTGTCTCGCAGTAATTTAGCGAGCTGAGGTGTAACCTGTGACGCATGACATGTTCGGCAAAGATGAAAATGGAAACTCTAAGGGCCAGAATCAAATTGGTAATACTGACTTTATCAGTGCAGACTGTCAAATGACAGTTTAAACATATGAAAGAATGATAATAGGAATAATGTTGTAAGAGGACAGAGAGGGTTCTAGGAACCGGTTTGGGACTTATTATTCAGTTATGAGATATGAAATTAAATTGATAACACACTCTGACAAGGAAACATCTCTTGAGCGACATTTATCCACGCACCATGGTCAGTTTTAGCTCGTTTCAGAGAATTCCTTGAAGCACTCTTTGGATGGCTATACAGTGACATATTTTAATTTTTATTCAAGTTAAAACTGTATGAAATACATACATTTGATTGATTGTTCTGTAAATTGCATGGGTAAATATAACCTGCTGTACACATGATGCAACATGCATGTTATCATGCAAACATGCACTACCGTTCAAAAGTTTTTGAAAGAAGTGATTTTGAAAGAAGTCTCTTATTGTCACCAAGGCTGCATTTATTTGATCAAAAATACAGTAAAACAGTAATATTTGTCACACTGCATGGTTTTGGGAAACAAACGCGGACGATGGAGCTTCAATAACCAGGTCTTTAATGAACAAACGCAGGAGATCAATATACATGGCACAACGTAGAAGTGATACATTGACGTATACAAAGACGACAACTGACAAAGACTGAGGGAGAACACAGGGAATATATACAGAGCAAACAAAGGGAGAAACTAACTAGACACACCTGAAACGAGGACACTAATCAAATCAGTAACTATGACAACAAACTAAAGGCGGGAAACAGAACAAAAGAACATGTGACACAGGGGAAACATACACAGAACACTGACAATATTGTTAAATATTATCCCAAGGTAAAATAACTGTTTTCTGTTTTAAAGGAGACCTATTATGCCCCATTTCACAAGATTTAATATGAGTCTCTGGTGTCCCCAGAATGTGTCTGTGAAGTTTCAGCTCAAAATACCCCACAGATCATTTATTATATCTTGTCAAATTTGCCCCTATTTGGGTGTGAGCAAAAACATGCCGTTTTTGTGTGTGTCCCTTTAAATGCAAATGAGCTGCTGCTCCCAGCCCCTTTCCAGAAGAGGGTGGAGTTTTAACAGCTCACGCTTCGAATACTCAACAACAACAAAACTGGAGAATCTCACACAGCCAAAATGTTAGAAATTGCGGTGTTCAGCCTTACATGTTCGAACCAGTGTCAGACACTGATGGAGATACTCAAGAAAAACGTACAACTTTAACCCTCTGGAGTCTGAGGCTGATTTGGGGCCTGGAGAAGTTTTGACATGCCAGACATTTGTGCTTTTTTCAGTTGTTCATAAACATATTAATGTCACAAGTGTCATTACACTGTATTCAGCACAAACTAGGCTACCATAATATGTGAGGAACATGTATGTACATATTTGTGTTTTTGAAAGAATAACATTTATGCGTGGTTATTGAAAAAACAAAAAACTTAAGTCACTGAAATAAGGCCAAAAAAGTATAGTAAATCTGTGTTTACAATACTTTAGGGTATTGGAGGTTGTAGACTAGAGTTTTTGCTTCAAAATTATGTACAAATTATGCTGACTACTCTTTCATTTATAACAATATATTGATTTAGTTTTTGTAAGACACTTTTTGCCAAGAATCACCGTATGCGTGGAGGCGTGAATCAGCATGAATAATGGCTCATTCTCACCTGAGAAGACAAAAGAATTGCATAGTAATGAGCTGAAATGACTTGCAACTGGACGTTTCTGAGTGGTTAGTGGATACATTTATGTAGTTGTTGTGGAGTTAAGTTGATTCAACTGAGCGACTACCATATACGTCATGTTAAACTTTTGTGCAAATCCAGCATTGAACTGACCTTCGTTTGTGAAGCAGTCCGGTGTTCTGATGAATAATGCTACCTTTTCCGTTAATGGGATGTAGAAAAATCTGAGCGGATAGCACAAATCGTCACATCGGCGTAACATGACTTGCACAAATACATAACACTTTACTGACTTTTTTCAGCATATTTTCTTCATAAATGACATTCAACCACGGTGTCCTCAGTGGCTCAGATGCCGGGAATCTATGGAAACGTATGTTCATTGGTACATCCTAGTGATGTTACGTCTGAAACAGAGGCTTCGAAGCTTGTGTGGAGCTCCGTATTGAGAATAATCATTTCTTATAATTGTCAATAATTAAAAAAGTTGTGCCGCTTCTGTATTACTGTTATACATGATTTTGTTGTTGTTTTTGTTTATCAGGAGTCATTGATGAATAGAAAGTTCAAAGGAACAGCATTTTTGTAATAATGTAAAAAATGTTTTACTGTCACTTTTGATCAATTTAATGCATCCTTGCTGAATAAAAGTATTCCTTTCTAAAATAACAATAATAATAATAATAATACTAACCCCAATAGATTAAATCGTAGTCAACATACATAAAAAGTAGCAGGCAGGTTAATTGGCAGTAACATGAATGCAATACTCACATTTCTCATGAAAAAATAACTGAATCACAGTCGTCAAAGACTTTTGCTTCAATTCAATTCAATCCATCTGTATAGCGCTTTTCACAGTTGTTCCAAAGCAGCTTTACAAAGAACAGTGCCTTACAAAACCCCCCAGTGAGCAGCCAAAGGCAACACAGGCGAAGAAAAAAAAAAAATGATAATAATAAATGAGGAAGTAATCTTGGGAGGAATGAGACCCACCTCCTCGGGCTGGCACATATTTAAACAATTTTATACAAAGCATGCATACATAAATGTTTATTTGAACAGATATAATCCAGCCACATATTATTAATGATAACACTGACATCCAAACATAACCAAGGCTCTTAAAGCGACCACAGAATGATGTTTTTGTTGAGCATGGATAAACATTGCTATAGTGACATTTCCTTGTATGACTGAGCTTGGTGAAATTGTGACATAAGAGGTATGTAACTGGTTAGGTGGGAGAATTTGGGCCCATATAATATCCTGAGCGAGTGTTGAATTTATCCTCTGCTGGCTTGCAGACTAGTTGCTGTATCAACACTGATAGTACTGAATGTATAATTCTATCCACCAGACACTTGGAGACAAAAACCAACATAGTTACATGGTGTTTTTATTTGTTTTGTGTTCCCGTGATGTTTTGGTGTGTTATTCAAATGAAACAGCACTGCATTAGCATTGCCTGTGGCACTGTTTTATTTTGATGTTACGTCCTGGTTATTGCTACAACAATTTAGTTATCTTAGCTAGAAAAAAATTCCAGCGAGTAATTGCAAGCACTATTGTCTGTATTGAGAATGTGTTCTGAATAGAAGACAGCAAAATGTGTTTATGATTTAGACATTTTTTTCCAACCAAGGATTCATCACTTAATCTACACTAGCTTTTTCTAGCTTTTTTTTTTTCTGCTTCTGTTGTTGTATCTGTCAGTCTGTTTTGATGGAAATTTAAACCAGTATTGTAATATGCTCTGTTTTATGTCTCAAATCTCTATCATCTCTCATTTTTTGACAACTTCTCACTTTCAACTTGTTTGTACACATGGGCACAAAATCACAAAATAAGCGCAAAAATATTAAATGTGTTAAATGTGCACACTGTTCTATTTCATACTGCAAAAGTGGGCAGTGATTCATACTATCAAGCTCTAAATATATATCAACATATAAAAAAACAATAAAAGTAGTCCATACAACTTATGAACTATAAGACTATAGAGCTGTTAAGTTTGTAATCCTAAAACCTGGAAGCCATGGTTTTCTGTTATAAGTTCTAGAGGGATTGTAGAATAGCTGTTTATTAACTGAATTTTCATAATACAATATAATATAATATAATATAATATAACTCAAACATGAATGCATTAAAAATGCTTTCAATGTGAATTGTCTGCATTAGAAATGTGAATGAGTTTACCGTCGTTGTATTTATTTTTTGAAGCACACAATGATTTTTAAAATACATGCATGCCTGAAAATGTGCATCATGGATAAACAGCACCTTTCTGACGCCATGTGATTATATTGTGGGCGTAAAAAAAAGTCATTATTAACTGAAAATTTAATTTGCAATTAACTGAGAGAATAAGTAAATTATACATGATGAGACTATTTTCGTTTGTGGATGAACTGCCCCTTTAATGGTTGAAAAAAATTGGAAGTCGGTCTTAAATTTCTTAATCATATAATGGTTGTTTGCACAGAGAGATTGAGAGGAACATTCAAATGCATGCAATGGCATCTCTCCAGATCTGAGAGGCAGAGACAGATGTTAGGTGTTGTGTCGCATATGCTCTCTCTCTCTTTCTCTCTTTCTCTCTCTCTCTTTGCTTAAGATTTCTTCCTTTAGCTCTTGCAGTGTCCTCCGTTTCCCTGGGGAGCCATTACAGCGTGGCGCTCAGTGCGAGATAATGGAAGGGTAATGAATTTCCAAACTAATCTATATTAGCGCTGTTCTCTGAGTCAGGGGCCATGGAGAGATACATAGTGAGTGAAAAGACAGAAATAAAGAGAGAGAGGGAATGCGGAAGGGATGAGAAAGGGACATGCTCCTTGACTTTCTGTCTTTGCTGTTTGTATGACCCTCTGAACCACACAAGAACTCACTCCAGGGTAAAGATTTTTGAAACTCTCATGGTTAAGGTTATGGACTAGCATTAACTTTATCAGAAAGCGACACCAGAGAGTGTGTTAAGACAAGCAGGGAATTCAGTAGCACTTGGTGCTGGCCTGACAATGCTCACAGATTAACTTTCGTTTGTTCTTGGGCACGCTTGAGACTTGGTAATAGAAAAGCTGATTCAGCGACTTGGGAAAGAAGTTTTAACTGTATTTAAACAATATATCACGCATAGTCCAGATTTTAAACTGTGGTTCTCAACTGGTGGGATAGGGTTCAAATAGGGTCGTGGACAGCAGGGAATATAATGCTAAATGCAAATAATAAAGTGCCACTTATCATATAATCATCAATATTTGGGATAAATCTTAAACAAAGGTCAAATAAAATACCAGTCTGTCTTACAAATATGCCTTATTGGAAGTGTGGTGAATTATATATTATAATATAATATACTATTAAAGTGATGTTGGGTCGCTGCTTGTTCAAAGAATGAAAATGTGGGATATTAAATCTGTTTTTTTACAACCCAGCATAGGGGATAAGTATGAATATGTAAAATTGTTTACTTCATTAAAATAAACGAGCAACTGCAAGGAAAGTAGGATTACTTGCTGTCATAAAACAAATCCCAAATGTTTGTGTGTCCCAAAGGAATATATCAAGTGTTTTTATTTTTCATTTTTTATTTTTTTAACAAAACTTTTGTTGATAATGCTGTAAAAATGGTTGGTTAGCTTCATCTGTATATGAGATATGGGATAAAACTCAAACTCAAGTCTTTCAAAATCTCAGAGAAATGTTTCATGGCCATCCTGTCAATCTAATACAATAGTCTTTGTTTGAAGTGCAGCTGGTTGAAGTGATTTTATTAAGATACTTGGAGGCACAAATACAATGTAATTAGATGATGCACACAAATTTCTTTTTTCTTATAAACATTGGCAGTAACACTAATTCAGCAACTCCAAGCTGAAGATTGCTTTCTAAAGGACTGTGCATGTATCAGAGAAAAGGAGAGAGAGAGGGGGAGAAGGGGAAAGGAAGATTAGTTCTCTCACTTATGAGAGGGGCTAGTGACTTCATTAATTTGGGCCTGACTGATGAGAGGGTCAGAGGCGCTGTTTGATGCATACTAAATGACTCAGGCAAGCACATCTGCACACGTGTATGTGTGTGGGAGTTTTTGCGCCTTCCCAAATAATGACATACACGCTTACTCAAAACCACCTGAAGCCAACAAATAGCATCAACCAGAAATGAAAGAGGGTATGTAAAATCTCATGGTCGTGTCGTTTTCAAATAACCCCCTCTGCCGTATGCCCTCCCTCTGGCCGGAGGTTTTAATGGACTGACAGATTAAGTGGAGTCCAGCAGACACCATCAGTCTAATGAGAAACAGATGCTGACCAGATGAGAGCTAAGACCGTGGCACAAGCCAGCTCTTTCTGCCAGGCCAGGGAGTTGGCATGTTGACATGCAATGCAACGATACTGAAAACTACCCGTTAGACATTGCCAGTTTTGTCAGACCTCCATTTGCAGCCTTTAAAGAGTATGACTGGTGCAGCAGGTGGGATCATCAGCCCAACCAGACTGCCCTATAATCAGACCAACATGGAGAACCTGAATTTAAAATAGAAAGCAAAATAATTAATCTATGTAGAGTCAAGCCAGAGATGGAGGTCATGGTTATATCATGTCAGAACTGGTTCAAATGGATAATTTGCATAAAACAATGATAAGCCCACAAACATATGTATCATTGGGTGAACTGAACAGTTACATCTCTGACTGTTGTAAACCAGTGGCATGATAACAATGATAGGTGAACATTTTATTTGATGTGCAATAAATACACTCCCTGGCCAAACAGGCAGAAACTTAAGAGTCTATGCAGGGCCGGATTTACCAAACCTGCTACCTTTTTTATTTTTTATTTTTTCATCATTAGAATACAATTAAAGTGCATTAAGTACAAAATTAGTTGTTCCAATTTAGCAGACTTTAAGTATACCAGTTTAGTATACCACAAGTACAATTGCAGGGTATTTTTATTAAGTACATAATATGTAAATGTATTTGTAGTATACTTGGCATGAAATAAACATATTTCAAATTCATTTTAGTATATTTCTTTTTCACTAGGGTTGTTTGTAGCTTTGTGGGTGCTCAGTTTTTCTGTCATTTGGCCAACATCTCATGTTATAAAAAGATGAAGTGCTTCGCACATGATATTTAAAGGGTTAGTTCACCCAGAAATGAAATTTCTGTCATTAATTATTCACCCTCATGTTGTTCCAAACCCGTAAGACCTTTGTTCATCTTCGAAACACAAATTAAAATATTTTTGATGAAATCCAAGAGGTTTTTTTATCCCCCGGAGAGCAATATACAGTAATTACAGTCATTCAAGGCCCAGAAAAGTAGTAAAGACATCGTTTATTATAGTCAACTTGACTACAGTGGTTCAAACTTAATGTTATGAAGTGACACAAATACTTTTTGTGTGCAAAAACAAAACAAAAATAACGACTAGAAAATTATGTACTTTTTCAAAGAACCAGTTCTTTATTTAACTTTGCATTGCAGAGACGCTCCAAGCTGCGTTCAAATGCGACTTCACTCATGATAGGGGCGATGTGGGGTTATGAAGTTTGACTGACAGTTTTAGAAGCCAATAGAGTTACGAGGTTTCGTCAATAAAGGGTGACCAAAAGTAATGATTTATTTATGACAGCGACAACATTTTTCATTTTATTAATTTATAAAGTAATTGTCTTAGAGTTTTGAGCATTAGAGTGAAATAATAACAATTAAAAAAAAAAAAAAGGATTATGTATTGTATTGTCAATATAACATCTTGACAAAATGTATGCACCTCTTGATGGAAATACTTCTAAATATCTTCCTATATGGCTGTTTTAGAAATAAAAAGCTACACACTCCATCAAGTAGGGTTAAAAGAACTGTTGCCAAAAATAACATACTAGAAACATATTAATCACAGCAGTTAATCATAGACTCTTAAGTATTTGCCTATTTAAATTCAATTTCTTTTTTTTTTTTTTGACTGGGCAGTGTATTTTTGTTGTACATTTTAAGTGTTCATATGGTTGTAGTTAAATTTTTTTATTTTATTTAGCCGGATTTAACAATGATAAAATAATACTCAAGTTGTAAATATAACCAAGAGTCAAAATAATAATCAAGTTCTAAATTAGTTCCGGTGGCATATTCATCCCTACACTTCTGTATTAAAGATTGTAGCCTTCATTAACTTTAAACTAGGTTTTTGAGTGTCAAAAATATGAAATATTAATATTTTATTATTTTATTATGTTATAATACCTGTAAATATATTTAATTTAATATAATGCATTATTGTATTGTATTGTGTCGTATTGTTTTATAATATATTCTATATCGTGTTATAGTCAACAGCGGTGCTTCAGAACTTTAAATGATAATAATAAAAATGATGATACATCAAGATGATATAGTGTGTTTGCATTTGTCAAGCAAACCTATGTAGTATTAAGTGTTTGTTTAAACGCTTTTAAAACACCTTATGGCCTCTATCACACAGACAGTTTGATGACACACTTGCATCATTGTAACTCACTGCCTGTCTGACTTGTATTTTCCTGGCTGACCGGCTCTGGCATATCTCTGGCCTCTCAGCCGGAGGGGCTTTCAATCAGGGCGCCGGGGCTGGAACAAACGATCGGAGCGGGGCTGATCCAATTCTGTGTGCCGGGCTGCGAAGGGGAGGAGGGCACTCTTAAACTGATTGTGTTTTCTCCTCAGGGTCCTGTTCCGGCCTTCCCGAGGAACGACCCGCAATTATGACTGCTGACAGGCTTTAAGTCAGTTTCAACCTGACGTCTTTATCAAAATAAAGTGCCGCTCCATTACCACTGGAGAGGAGAAAAGTGTGGAGAGAAGATGGGTTTGGGGAAGATGCCTGCCTTTACTTCTGTGTGTGTGCAATATCTTCGATTGCTGCCCTCTCTGGGGTAAAAAAAAAATAAAATAAAAAAATAAACCAAACCTAAAGATATCTTCCCGAGCAGGTTTAGCTGAAGCGTGGAGGCCATACATTTGACCTTGCACTGGTTGAGGATGACTGCTAAATTGCTGTATTGATTGATTTAGTAATCATGGTTCGTTCAACAAGTCCATCACCTGCTCCTAACTTTTCGCCTGCTCAACTTTATGGCTTTAAAGGCGTAATTTACAACACCACATAAGGTTATCTAATGCACTCAGGCAAAGGAGCACACTCTAAATTCAAGACTGTTGCTGCTCTAGTGGTTCAGAGAGAATCGGTGATTAGACGTAAACACTGCAGTTTTTATTTTTTATATTACTTTTTTTTAAAGTTTAACAGATAATTACTGTTGTCTATATCACATACCGTATACCCTTCTAGAGCAGGGATATCAGAGGAGGAGAAAATAGAGATCTACAGGGAAAAGCGAACAGAAATGTTAAAATATGAATAAAAAAAGAATGACTTTAGAACTCTTGAATAATGAACCATTTGTTTTAATCATAGACAGCAGAAGTAATTTAGAGGCCTGTTTTCTCTTGTGTTCTTTCCTAAAAAATAAAATCAGTTATAACTCAATTAGGCTTCTCAATTTAACATGTTGATTTAGTGTGATTTATTATTTAAAAAAATAAATAAAATAAAATTAGCAAATAAAAACAATAAAAATACATAAATAATAAAAACAAATCAGCTAGACAGAGCGCAGCAGGAATGCAGTGGTCTAGGGCTGCTTCCTAATAGTCGACTGTGGAGTCTTGCAATCGTTGTGGTATTCACACTACGTGACACAAAGTAAATGATCCACAACAGGGGGTTACACACTACACGAGCTGACAACAACTCTGTCACCCAACGACTCTATCCGGTCCCCAAACCACATTTTGTCACAAAAATACAAGCGAGAAGTGGAAACCCCCCACTGCCTGAAATATTATACACATACGCAAGTGCCCCTTAATTACACAAAAGCTATTCGTGTTTCGCCAAGAGTAACACACAGACTGCAAATACATTACCAACCAAACAAAAACACATTCCATTCATGAGTGTTGTAGGAGTCACGCTCACGCTGCTATCTGATGATCAATATCGGTTCACTAAATAAATTAATTCATTAACCTATTTACAATAAGCACTTAACTCAAAAATAACTATTAAATAATAAAATAACTAGAGAACTGAATGACTAAAAAAATATCTCATGAAACAAAGTTGAATTTAAAGGTAGGCTATTCCATGCTATTGCATCAGTCAATCGTGAAAGTCTGGTGGTTGAAAGCTTTTTCAATTCTAGTGAGCACGCACACATAAAATCTGAGTGAGAGTAGTCATGAAACTACTGTATATTTGCGAGCGCGCGTCCAGTTTTGTGATAGAGTGAAAGAAATCTGCTTGCGAGCGGAGAGATTCGTTCCCTAGATGCGTTCTCGCATTTCAATAATGCACTCTCAACAACTGTCATTAAAATAACCCCATAGAAACAGCTTTAAATGAACTATAAAAACGAGAAGAAAGTTATGTCTGAAAGCTGCAATTGTTTTTCTTTATTATTGGTTAAAATGAATGAAGAACATCTCGTGTTTTTCCGTGGGTGCTCGACCATTTATGTGGGTGCTCGGGATCGGCGCCTATGCTCTCATTGGCTGTAGTTCGTCGCGACACGTGACACCACAGTATGTTGAGTCGGCCGACAGCTCCAGATATTTGGCATGCTACATATTTGTCTGGCATTGGCGAGGCGTCGGCGAGGTGTCAGCAAGCGTCTTTGATAGGCCGTTGAGTAGTTCACAAATGAAGATTGGCAAGCGCTGATCACCCACTGATTTGCTCCCGATAACAGCCCAACCTGCTCATTAACTTGCAAATCGGGCTTAAAATTATGTAGTGTGAACTTGGCATTAGTCGACCAAGATTTTATTAGTCAGTTAGTCGTCAAAAAAAAAAAAAAAACTTGTGGTGAAATCACGTAGTCAGTGAGGGTGAGTCCTTGTGGTAATTACAGTACGTTGGACAGGAAATCCAAACATTCGCCTATCATCCATCGCCCTCAAATATGTGACCCTGGAACACAAAACTAGTTGTGAGACACATGGGTATATTTGTAGCAATAGCCAACAATACATTGTATGGGTCAAAATTATTGATTTTTCTTTTATGCCAAAAAATCATTAGGATATTAAGTAAAGATCATGTTCCATGAAGATATTTTGTAAATTTCCTACCGTAAATATATAAAAAATGTGTTTTTGTGAGTGGATATGCATTGCTAAGGACTTAATTTGGACAACTTTAAAGGCGATTTTCTCAATATTTCGATTTTTTGCACCCTCAGATTTCAGATTTTCAAATGGTTGTATCTCGGCCAAATATTGTCCTATCCTAACAAACCATACATTTCATTTATTTATTCAGATGATGTGTAAATTTCAATTTCAAAGATATGTACCCTTATGACTGGTTTTGTGGCCCAGGGTCACATATGGCTTATCATTTGAAACATGTAAGTAGCAACTTTACATGGCCACTTGCTATAACGTTAACCTAAATGTGCGCTATTATTAGGCGCATATTCAAGTGTTTGTATGGAGTGTGGAAGCTGAAGTATTAGTGCGCTTACTGCATGACATGGAGGCGCTGGCGCGATCACTTAAAATACTTCATAATTTTTTGTCATACAGATAAGAGTAATGCATCTTTCCAAACTATAAAGGGTTTTTATTTGTGTATACTTACAATAACAACAAAATGTTGTGGTTTTATGAAATAAAGAAAACAAACAGGATGCACTTTCTGCCGTCTCAGTTGTTTATATATAAAAAAAAAAATGAAAAAAAAATGTCTCCTTGCTATTTTCCAGACACATTCATAATCATTAATTTTGCCAATGCTTTGCGGCAAGCTTTATGCGTGTGCTTGAACGTGAGGCATGTGTAATTAAACTACTATAAACGTGCGCTTAGTGAACTAATGGGTTAAATAAACGACTGCTAGCTGACTAGAAAAATCTTTTGTCGGGGGCAGCCTTACAGTGGTCTTGCAAAATTTTTTTGCAAATGCTTTTTTCAAAGTTTAACCACTTTTTACTTGGCAGGGTCTTAAAAATGCAGAACTTTTGACACAAGATGCAGAAAACAGATGTAACACAGCGGCTAAATCTGATGCATAACGATTAAAATATGGATGCAAGAACACATGAACTCTGTAAACTGCAGGTCAGTTATAGACTTTTATGAAATAATGTGGAAATTATGTGTGTGTGTGGGGGGGGGGTGTTCTTGGAAAATATTGATTTATGCAAATAATTTGATGAATTTAATTTGCATATCATGTAATTGATTTGCTTAAAATTTAATTTGAATGACAGTCCTAAACTTAATATATTCCAGTGTATAATAATACTCCACAATGAGCTGCTGACAGTCTAGACAGTCTATTTTGCACTCAGTAGACCATTTGCATTTTGTAATCCCTGTGAAACTGCTATTTCCTTAATTGCATAAAGTCGCTTAAAACATTTCGAATTGTACCTGCGATGACCTCCCGCATGCATTGAGAAGCCACTGATAGAAGACTGCTGACTGAGAGAGAAAAAGAGAACAAAAGACTGAGAGAGATTGGAAAACAGAGGTAGGAGAGCTTGTATTTCTCTGTGCATGCTCTGGTATTTATGTGTGTGTCTGTGTGTGTGTCTCTGTGTGTGTGTGCGTGCGCATGTGTGAGTGTGTCTATAGGTTTGTGCCAAAGTGTGTGTCAGAGTGACCTGCCTTTGGGCTCACTGACCCATGATACTTGCTCAGCCAGTCCAGTTCTGCGTGTTACTGTCTAGGGGTCACACACATGGCTGGAGAGCATCTATGTGTGAGACAAACTTCCCTTGTCTCTTCCGCCCTGCCAATAAAGTGAGCCGTTCCGTATGCCCAGTATGTGACCTTGTCTACTATTATGCCATAAACCACAGCCAGAAGAATAGAAGCATTTAGTCCACTGCACAATAGCCCTCTTACACTCATTCAAGCTGCACATCTAACACACAGCCTTTTAACACACGTTGCGGTGACATGCAAACCAGAATAGACCACAGATTGAAGAAAACACTTAGATGGATTGATGTACTGATGTCAGATTACTATTATTAGCTGAGCCAATTGAATACAAGAACAACACTAATATACACCTCAAAATTACAGCCGTTATTTAAGATACATGTCAAAACTTGTCACGTTGTCAGAATTGTCACGTCAAAAGCAAGCCTGTGTTTATCAGAAAAGTGGAAACCTTTTCTTATCTTGGTAATGCTTTTCCAAGTTATGCATTTGCATTTCCTTCATATGTATGAAATATACAAAAATAATAATATGCTAAAAGATTAAGGTAATACTATGTGACTTGAATAGTTGCAATGTTAATCGATAATGTTTAAAGAGAGTATGTGTCTATGTTTCTGACTTCATTCCCCAGCATGTGTGACAGGAAGTCCTAGAAAATGTAAAGGATGTAATTTTTTACTTACCCTAAACATCTATTTAATTTTAGCATTTTCTGTATTTATATGACTTGTCACATGTAGTGGAGAGAGGTCTGAAACAAAGATACAGTCGATTGCATGTTCAAATTGTTGTGGGTTATTAAGAGAAAGGCATTAGAAATTCAGTTTGATTTACAACTTCTGAAACGAGCCAGTGCAACATCAATTCAGTCCCGTGTGCTAATTTTTTTCATCCGTTCGATTTGTTCCCCCCCCCCCAAGAGGGACATCTCATCCATCAATTAAATGACATAGTACATCATTAAGTCTTTTTTTCAGTCCATTGCTGTCTTTGTCAAGAGTCAAGAGAGGAGAATCTTGTGAGCATAAAAATACTTGCGCCTTATTGACAGATTTACCGGTGCACTTTGTCCAGGTTCTCTACAGTAAAACATCTAAACATGTCTGGCAGTCCTACTAGACGACCTGCTAAAAAAAACATAGATTTCACCACCTCACCTCACAAACGAGTAGGCAGGCGAAAAATGTTGATCAATGAAAATGAAAGATAAATCTAAATGCAAATAGCCCTGCACTTTCCAGCGCATTCATGTATTTATTTGCAAGTCTTAGAAGCTGATAGCCGCGTTGGTTTGATATCTCTTCGTTTCCTCCCATAGAAGCAATAAATATCCGCATGACATCGTGAAAATTCAGTGCAGAGCGAGAAATTTGACTGTGTATGAAGCAAAGACTGGTATGAGTGAAGGTGAAAGTGTGAAGAAAAAGTTACCTAAACTGGCTAAATATCTGTGCCTGGTGTGTGCACACGTGCATGTGCTAATTTGACTGACAGGCAGACAGTAAATATCCCCCTGCGGAAGTGAGGAGTCCGACACCAGCTGATCCAATCAGATGTCAACTAGGATTTCATTAGATGTCAGAGAGAACAAGCACATCCATAGTCCTTATGCCAGGTTATCACACATATCACTCATATTTCCTTTGTCCCTTCTGCTCTTCAATACAAAGCAATATAAAATGTTTGTCTAGGACAATGACCATTGTCAAAAGAACTACTAAAAATACTCTTCTTAAAAAAAAACAAAAAAAACAAACAGGTTAAACTAATCTTAGCGTAAGCATAGTCAAGCTGGCCTAGCTAGTTTCCCAGCCTGCCAAGCTGGTGTTTAGCTGGTTTAGCTGGGCGACCAGCTTGTCTCCCAGCATGGTCAGCTGAAAAGTGTCCAAGTTGGGGTTACATAGATGGAATGCATGAACTGATAAAATATATACATCAGTTGCTTTGCATAAAAGTGCCAAATGCATAACATGTAAATTTAGTTTGGTTAGAAAAAAAATAAGTGCATAAACATAACTAGAAATGGCCCAAACCATATAATTAGACTGTGAGGCAAAGTGAGTGACAAATACCTTCTTGATTGGCTGTGTAAAAACAATTAGACCTCGATTAGAAATTAACCGCTATGTGGAGCGAGAGACTCCCATTCTCCCCATGAATTAAAGCATAATTGATTGGATTGAGATTATATTTAATGAAACATGTATTCCATCATTTGACAAATTACATTAAGCACTACAGCACCTGAGCTGGAGGCCAAACCGTCCTGACCCACCCGAGCCCGTAATTGTACTGATTTTCTGTTATTTTATTCAAACACACTCTTGTTCACTGGAGTAGGTAATTTTAGTGAGATCTTCTTTTCTGTCTGAGCTGTAAATTTAAAAGCTATAGCATTTGCTGAATAACATTTTACATTCCATGTAATTTCTTCAAGTACATTTCTTCCTCTTTTTTGTGATATTAAAAAGAATGCCTTGTGATAGCTGATGTTTAAAGGGGTCAAATGTCTCTCTGCCTGTCTTGTTTAGTGAAATCAGTGTGAGAGGTTCCTGTTTCGAATGTCATACTAATGACGCTAAACTCAAGGTCTGTGTTAAACTGAAGTGTAGATACAGTTTGCCTCTCGCCTTACGAATGACCTTTTTCTGTTCATTTCAGCTGTCTAAGCTGCCCCAGGTGACACGGCATTATGCTATAAATGCGTTTGACTGAACTCAATTCCTACAGAACCAAGAATATTCCTGTAATTGCACATATCCAGATGCCAAATTCTGATAATACAAAGATATTACATGAAAACACTGAACAGAAATGACAGGTTGTAGAAGTCACTTGTCACTTGAAGTTAACTTGTTTTTCTGTGTACACATGCATTAGCTGACCTCTTTGACGGTTGTGTCCCATGTCATGCCCGCCATGTTTTAGGATGCTATGCCCATTTAAAAGTAGTTCAGTTGTTAAAAATACATCTCAAGACCCCATTCTGTTTAATTATGTTGCCAGGCATGCACCTCACAATATGAAAATGGCTTTTAAAGCTTGAATTGCTAGAAT
>RJVU01036043.1:2382546-2416298 GCA_003731715.1 Anabarilius grahami
ACCAACCCTTATTTAGTATATTGAATAAAAATCTCCAATTCTCATGAGATGTTTATGAAGCATTTAATTGTCTGCATATTAGTTTGTTTATAAAATTAGATCATTAGTAAAATGAGATATGAAAGAATAATTTGCAGAACAGTAATATAACTAATGTTAGCATGGTTAGTGTTCATTAACAGGGCTAAATGTTAGTTGAATTAGCACTGGTGTAGAGGAGTTAATGATAAACATTAGATTATCATGTAACACTGGTGGATCAATTAAAAACATCTCTTTAGATTAAAGATATATCTTATCTCACTTTAAAATACAATGAGGTTGAGGCATTGCTTTATATATGCCTTTTATTAGTGTATATATCTTTCAAAAGCATTTATGTTATCATCATGTCAAGACATGATGGCGATGACTAATATTGTAACAAAACATGGCTGTAATGTATTGTGAAAAGTGCTATACAAATAAATGTGAACTGAATTGAATTGTAATGAGCATACAATGATCAGAGAATATAACAAACTAAGTCTTTAAGGAATAAATCCAAAAGGAACACTTACAAGTATCTTCAGAAATATAACACAACATAAACTGATACAACAAGGAACAATTAACAGATGAAACGCAACGGCTACTCACGTAACACTGGTTCCCTGAGATAACGGGAATGAGCATTGCGTCTGCTTTTTAGCTGGAGTTTAGGGAAAACTCCTGTTTTCTGAATTCTGAAGCATGATTGGTTCATATCTGTGCAGTTGCACAGACAAATGGCATTTCAGTCCACAAGAATGGGCGGGTTGACTGCCTATAAAGTCATGCAGAAACACAGCTATTTCAGATCCTTCGACTGAAATGTGGGTAGCATGACTCGCTGGGCAGTGTAGCAGCATGGCAAGCTACGCACTGTGGAGAGGTCCCAAGATGGGACTGAACAAGGGCAAGTAGGATTCAGTCTCCAGGAGGATGAATCCTACCCGTCCTTGAAATGACCAAGTCGTGTTTCCCAATCGACTGGCCAGACACCAGGGCATGGTTCCCCGCGATTGCTGCCACATACACTTTGAGTGTGGAGGGGATGCGCACACCATCCGACAGTTCTTGCAAAAATGTGATAATTGTTACGAAACTCGCATTTAGTAATTTCTGAGCTAGCCACCAGCTAGAGAAAATGGACCATTTCTGAGCATAAAGGTACCTCATTGATGGGGCCCTTGCCACTGAGATCACCCTCATGACCCCAAGGGGCTAAGTCTGATGGCTCCCGTCAAGAAGCCAAACATGCAGGTCCCACAACTCCGGTTGAGGGTGCCAAATTGTCCCCTGGGTGCTGACAGCAGCTGTATTAGTTCTGGAAACCAAGGCTGGTTCTGCCAGCATGGTGCCACCATAAGAATTTAAAATTTCTCCTCCCTAACCTGACTGATGAGCTGCGGGACCAGGGCTACCAGAGGGAACGCGCAGGCGAGGCCATCTCTGGGCCAGCGCATCCATCTCCTTTGAGAAGAATGTCTGGCAGTGGGAATTATCTTTCATCATGAAGAGATCTACATCCACCCTACCAAAGGTGCACCATATTGTGCACCTGGGGGTGGAGCCTCCATTCCCCCGGGGGAGGACCTCTGCATCACAGCATGTTCACTCCTATGTTTGAGGAGCCCGGCACATGAACCGCCCTCACTGAGTGGAGGTTTGTTCGTGTCCATAAGAGAAGTTGATCCGCCAGTCTGTGTAGAGGGTGAGACCTGGTACCTCAGTGGTTTATGAAGGAAACCACCGTCCATTTCATCATAGGAGTCGCCAATGAGCCAAAGGCTATTTTGCGTCGCACAGGGCGCCCCAGCCCGTCTTGTAGGTGTCTGTCATGACAACTTTTCTTTTGGAGAAACAGAGCCCAGCATCGTCCTGTTCAGGTAGAAACGGGGAGATATTCAAGGGACCAAAGCCTTGATGCAGCCGTGGGTCACCCTGAGAGTGAGTTGGCCCATGCACCATGCATGAGGAAGGACACAACCTTTTAACCAGAGCTGGAGTGGTCGCATGTGGAGCAGGCCCAGCAGAACTACTGAGGAGGCTGCTGCCATAAGGCACAGTAGCTTATGAAACCTCTTTAGGAGAAGAAGGGACCCTTCCCTTAATGAGGCTGCCATGTTCCTGATTTTCAAGGTGCGCTCTTTAAGAGCCAAGCTTGCATTTGAGCTGACCCACCCCCAGGAATGAAATGGGTTGGCTGGAAAACAGCAAGCTCTTGCCAAAACTGACCCTGAAACCCAAGTTCTCCAGATGGCTGAGGAGTGGGGATCTGTGGGCACATAGTTCCTGTCTCGACTGGACTGAAAGTAGCCAATTGTCGAGGTGGTTGAGCATGAGGATTCCCATCTGTTTCAGAGGGGAAAGAGACATGTCTACCCACTTCAAAAAGATACACGGAGCTAGAGAGAGTCCGAATGGAAGGACTGTATATTGGTATGCCACCCCCTCGAACGTGAATCTCAAGAACGGTCTGTGATGGGGGGCTATCTAGATGTGAAAGTAAACGTCTTTCAGTTCCACTGATACAAACCAATCCCCGAGGCGAATCTGCATGAGGATTTGTTCATGATGAAGTGATTCAGATGTCTCAGATCGAGAATAGGCCTGATAAGATGGGCCGCCATCTTTCTTGGGGACGAGGAAGTAGTGGCTGTGAAAGGCTGACTCTCTGCATTCTGTGGGAACTCTCTCCACAGCGCCTTTTTGCAGTAGAGACTGAACATCTGCTCTGAGGACAAGAGAGCTATCATCTGAGACTGAAGTGTGGACCATACCCCTGAAACGGGGAGGTCTTCGAAAAAATTGGAGTGAGTAACCTCGTTCTATTATTATTCCCCAAAATCCAGCTCAACACTCCGGGGACGGCTTGCCATGCCTGGAGTTGAGTGGCAAATGGCTGAAGTGCCACGGGCTGAGGCAGGAGAACAACACCTGTTAAAGTATTGAGAGGAGGAATGCACTTTTTGTGAAACTGTAAACATTTTGTTTGGTTCGCTATCACAGCGATAGGGAGTTTGGGTGTGCAAACTTCTAGGGCGGACCCAGAACTGGCAGCAATTACATCATCTCCAGTGCCCTGAACTGAAGAGGGGACTGGAAGATGAGAGTGCTTTGAGGGTGGTCCGGCCTCAGTGGGACATAACCCTTACCTCCTCCGTCCTGAGGCATCAGGACTCCTTTGGCTGCACAGGGTCCAGCTCTAGCTTGGGGCGGGGTCCCTGTCGTTTTGGAAATGGGTAGCGTTTTGCTGGGCAGAGGCATGGCTTGACTTCAGGCTCTGCTTGTGGCTGGGGCTGGACAGGCGCTGAGGCTGGCTTGGGTTGCTGCTGAGTTGGCTGGGCCATATTGGAGCGACTGGAGGCAGTGGACGAGCTGGTTCTTCTAGGCAGCAAGTGACGCATAGCTGACTTCTATGCCGCAATGTAGCATTTTGCAAATCCATCCACCACAGAGCTGAACAGGCCTGATGGTGATACGGGGGAGTCCAGTCAGTGTTCTTAATCTCCATCAGAGTAAGACATAAGTAGTGCTCTAGCATAATGGCCATAGCTCAACCAATGGCTTGGGGCGGTGGGTTTAGTAGCACGCAGGGCCAGGTCAGTTGCTCGTCCATGTCATGAAGAAGTTTGGCCTGAAACACTTGAAGCACCTCCATAGTATGTAGTGCAGAAGCGGCTTGGCCGTCAGCAGCGAACGCTCTGGAGGCAAGCGCTGACACAGTTCTGCAGGGCTTGAAAGGATGACTTGCCTTGGCCTTCCAACCAATAGCAGTAGGGGACAGCTTCTTCCACTGGGGAGAGCTTTGTTTATCCTTTTTCATCGTCACTGTTGACTTTTGAGAGAGCGGCCAAAGCTAAAAAGCAGACACAATGTGAGTGAACTGTATCGAAAGGGAACTAAGGGATACAAAGGGATAACAGAGATAACAAGGAGACTAAATGAACAGCTAAATGAATACACAGAGATAACAAGGAGACTAAATGAATAATAGGTGAGCGTAATCCAATCAGAAACCATCAAAACTAACTAGCAAACAAAACTCAGGAAAAGCAACACAGGGAACAGAGTGAAAACAAAACCAAAACAGAACAAGACCATTACTAATATAGAGTTAGATTATATTAGTCCTCTTTGGCATTATCATGAACGCTTTAGTAGCTATGTATTCTTCTATTTAAAGTGTTATTTTATATTTAACAGCTCCATACAGAGATATATAGGGGAGAGCGGGGTAAGTTGTCACACTTTTCACACTGTCTAACATTTACTGAGCACCATACATCACAATGGTATACATGTCATACCAAATGAAAGAAGGAAGTCTTGGGCACATATGTTGCATTCATAACATTTTTATATCTTATCTCATTATGGAGTTGTAGACTGTTGAATAGAGAATGTGCACTTGTGACAATTTGCCCCATCGGCGGGTAAGTTGTCACACTAGATTATCTAAAAATAAGAACACAACTACTTTATTTGTACTGGGGCAAGTTGTCACATGTGACGACTTGCCCCAAAGTCATTGAGACAACTTGCCCCAAACTGACATGTGTGCTAATGTTGGCTAATTCTCAAGATTTGCTCAACATAGCACGTCAGCTAAAGTATCAAAAGACACGTTATTGTCTCCTCTATGTTGTGCAAAATAATAATTTTTAACATTCATACCTAACAAAGTTGTATTGCATAAAATTTAAAGTGCAATTTTTTTACTTTTTAAAAAATTGTGCTAACCTCATATTAGAGCGATCTTGACCACATGTGACCAGGAAGTTGACTATGGAAGAAGAAGTCACACAAAGTGGCTATTTGATTTTTGAGATAGAGCCTCTAGTTTTGGAGTTATGAAGAGTGTGACAACTTACCCCGCTCTCCCCTACATATTTCTCATGTGTCAACACCTTCAAACAATATTGACCTTGTGATATGCATGTAAAAATGTGAATTCAATGCATATATTATGCAGTTAACTTTAGCTTTTAGCACATGCATCACTGAATCATCTCCAGTGACACTGATTTGCAGATCTTTTTTGGAAGTTCATTATTAAAAACTTGTACAGGTGCCGAAGCGATTGCTGTTTTACAAAGACATGCATATAAACCGCAACAGGAATCAAAGTGCACTGGGGTTAGCCTATTTGGTACCCACAATGCACTGCTGACATGGCAGTCCATCAAAGGTGCGGCTCTATAGAGCCTGAGCCCCCACAGCTGAAAAGAACAATTACCACTTCTATCACTTCCTCTAAATTAGCATTCATTTGAGATATGATTTACTACAAAGAAAAGCCATTTTTCCTTAATTTTCTCTCCCTTTCTTCCTAGCCTTTCTTCTCCTCTCTTGTCTGTCGCTTCTCTGCGGGAGCGGGTTAATGTAGTAACATTTGTATTCTCCTCTTGAGTCTCAGACAGGCGATGAGGATCTACGGCAGGTCAAGTCAGACTCTCTCTCTCTCTCATTTTCTCTCAGTTCCTCACTCCTCCCTCCCTCCGCCTCCTCCCTTTCTCTCATCCGTGGCTCTTTGAAGAGATAAAGATGCTCTAATTGCATTTGCATATCGTGGCTCGTGGGTCGTGACTCTTGGCCATGTGACGTGTGGGCAAACATGAAAAACACATCCAGCTCTCTAACTCTTTCAACTGTGCTTGTGTATCCCTGAGCCTGGGCCTGCTTCAAGGTAAAAAATGAGTCCTAGTTCAAGTAAATACTGAGATTTGCTTGATTATTATAGTTACCATATAGTGCTTCAGTCCCATTCGCCCTCTTCCCAATATACACTGGGGTAATAATACGGATGCATTGTTCGACTCTTTGCCTGTTTTATTTACATTTTGTTGTCATAATTGGTACCTTCTTGTCTTGTGATGTCAGGATGAGTTTGTTCCTCTACCCTTGTTATGTTGCATGCACCAAAGTGTTGACATCTGTATGTGGTGGTTTAAGGGATTTAATATACTTTTTTTTTAGTTCTTCATGACATGTACATTTCCCATGAGATAAAACATACAACAAACAATATATATACACATACATACATACATACATATACATATACATATATACATTTATATATACTCTTACCTTAAGATTTTTTTTGTACCATAAATACTTTATATTTGTATACAGACTTATATAATACTTGTAGAGACATGTATGATAGGGTATTAGGTTAAAGTGATGATGTTACAACCCTCCACAGTCTCCTAACACACAATTATCCTTTCTTTCTTCCCTCTCTCACTCTCTCTTGTAGAGGTTTTGGGTTCCCCCCATGTTTGCTTTCATAGCTAACTCTATTCCGTCAGTCTCAAACAGGTAAGATGACACAAATGTCAACAAATGAGCTGGAAAGGGTCAGAACACCAGCAGGCATTTAGTTTTCCAGGGAACCTTTGCCAAAAGCCAATTAAGTGATGATAGCATAAATAATCTATATAATATAATACCCTGTGTTTGCAAGCTTGAGCCTCTTGTACAAACATACTGACTTTACTTCAGTGACCTTGTGTTGGGGTCCAGAATCAGGTATAATTAGGAGGTTTGTGCCAACAGATATGCTTACTATGAGCTCCAATTATGTCCAATCTGTCTCCATTTCAGAATACCAGACTGCAGAGTTTCATGGCATGAAGATGGAGTTAAATGTCAGAGTAATTTGTGTTAAATCATGGCATGCCTTAGAAGCCCAGCGCTGTTGTTGCATTTTAGGAGCATTAAAGTTGTGTTGCACTCTCCACAGATGGAAATTAATGATTTGAGAGTCGAGGTCACACGTGTGTGTGTGTGCGCGCGTTTTTGTGACATATCAGGACACAAATGTGTATAATGACATGGGTATGACATAGGTATTACAAAAAGAGGTGACTTATGAGGACATTACCCCATGTCCCCACTTTTCAAAAGGCTTATAAATCATACAGAATTAGTTTTTGTGAGAAAGTAAAAGTGTGCAGTTTCCTGTGATGGTTAGGTTTAGGGGTAGGGGTAGTGTAGGGGGATAGAAAATACAGTTTGTACAGTATAAAAACCATTACGCCTATGGAATGTCCTCACAATTCACAAAAACGTGTGTGTGTGTGTGTGTGTGTGTGTGTCTCACGCTACAGAGAGGAGGAGCATTAACAATGAGGCTCAAAGCCATTATTACACACAGCACTGTCAGAACAGCACTCAAAGAGTTTACCACTGAGAATAACTCACACAGACAACATTTTCTATAACCCACCGCTCAAACCTGAACCATTTGAGACCAGCAGTAAAGCACTGTTACAACTATACTTTGATCTGTAATATGAAATGATGCATTTCACATACACATTGAAGCAAAACATACACACACTCATTGTCAGATGAGAGTTGAGAATGTAATGGTGCATTGCAGGTGTAGCCTCAACAGCCCATTTGTCAGGAGAGGCATTCAATTAGAGATGAGAGACTGAGAGCCCGCCGGAGAGAAAGAGAATGAAAGAGACAGAGAGAAAGTTAATAGAGTTAACCCTTAGATGTGGAGCTGCAGATGTAGGCCGCAATATATTGTAAGGTCTTTTTAATGAACAAATAGTTTCGCATTCCTGGACACCACAGTTCACTAAAAAGTTGTAGCACTTGCAGTATTTATTTGCAAAATCTGTATTTTATTCACTAACCATCTACAGACAAGTTTAACTAGGTCAGGGGTGTCCAAACTCGGTCCTGGAGGGCCACCGTCACAACTGCCTGAAAGTTTCTAGTATGCCTAATTAGACCTTGATTAGCTGGTTCAGGTGTGTTTAATTGGGGTTAGAGCTAAACTCTGCGGGACAGCAGCCCTCCAGGACCGAGTCTGAACACCCCTGAACTATAGGTGCTAAATGCCAAATATCTTTTGACCCCATTGACTCTCATTCTATGAACAAAACAGTTGCAACATTGTTCAAAGTATTATCTTTTGTGTTCCACAGAAGCAAGAAAGTCATACAGGTTTGTTAAGACATGAAGTTGAATAAATGATAGAATTTTCATTTTTTGGTAAACTGCCCTTTTAAATCATTGTCATATTTTTTGGGAGAAAACACTTCTCATTTCTGGATTATGTTTATTATAATGCCATATTTACATCTTGCAATTAAAGTTGCCCTAATATAACCCAACAAAGACAGATCATAAACATAATTTTGATTAAAAGAGATGTTTTTGTACTTTTTTTTTTTTTACCAAATGATTAAACGATTGGCCCTTTAAAGAGTTTATTCAGGCATCTAGATAGCAGCGTTGGGGTGATGCAATACAGTCCTCATAGCAGTCTGCAGTTAATATTACTCCAGTTAATATTACTTCAGTGTATTTGAATGAAATTTATGTTGTTAAAATACAACAGAATTAAAAAACTCCAAATGACCCCATTCTAACCTTGTAATATTTCCCCAGGATGGCAAAATATGAAAAAGGGAGTGAGAGACAAAGAAGCTGTACCTTATCCTTTCTGTCCACACCATTTCCTTTCTCATTTTTGATTCTCATTATTGATATTGATTCTTTCTGTCTTCATCTCTCTCTCTTTCTTTCCTACCACTTTCTCCTCCTAGTGTTTTGAAAATTGCACTATAACATGTTTGGTCTGGAATCCTAAAAATGTGCTTATGCCACTTAAATTTTAAAAGACAGACAGACAGATAGACAAGATGATGATAGATAGATAGATAGATAGATAGATAGATAGATAGATAGATAGATAGATAGATAGATAGATAGATAGATAGATAGATAGATAGATAGATAGAGATATTTTAAGTGTGCTTAAGAGTGGCTTTTGACATGTCTAAACAATTTTTGAGGTCACTGCACTTTCCACTTTGTCAGTATGCTGAAATAAATGATCCTCTTGTGCTTATTTCTCCCCAATTTAAATTGGATAGCAAATCCATTCTTATATCTGTGCAATATGTTACCACACCAGCAACCCCCTGACCTTAAGTCAGCTGGTTCCTCTGATAATAACGAATGTCACATGAAGGTGCCAGTAATTATCCCAACACCACCCCCAGGTAGAAGCTACCAATTAAGCAAGGAAATGGTGAGGATAGAGATACAAATGTCTCCTTTCTTGATCCAAGATTAAGCCAGGTGACAAATTGGATTTCAGCTCCAAAAAAGTTTCTCCTTTCACAACTTTCCTCATACTTCTCTATTAGCAAGTTGCTATTCAGAGTGTCAAAAGGAGTTGGAGGTATTGTTCAGTAGTGAATGGGCCCAGATGTGTGTGATGCATATCCGTGCATGTAAAACAGGATGCTGATTTTTTTCTTTCATTTCTTTTATTTTTATTTTTTGCTGTTTCATGGAGTCGCTCTGAATTCCGCCCACCTCAGCACTTGACTACTGTGTTAATTCTGCTCTCTAGCCCATGTGAGCGTGTTTCTGACTCAACAGGATGAATTATGAAATGAAAGACTAAAACAGTGCGAGAGGGATGTACGCAGCTGCGTGCGACAGAAAGAGAGGTGGAGGGAGTGATTTCAGCTACCATCCTGCCGACCTCCTGCTGAGTAAGAACTCGAGGAGCAATGCACTGTCATTTTAGAGAGAGAGCAACAAGATGCTCACTCAGTGAAAGGAAACATTTTACATTCCTTTTCCAGGAGGCAAAAGTTTTCCATGTTAAACTTAATCACAGAATAGGAAGAGACACGCCTCCGTAGCTTTCGGTACTGTTGGACCGCTTCTCCGCTCAAGTAACTGCCAAACACAGAGCAGGAGCGAGAAGCACTTCCTGACTCTGTGGACTGTGAAAGCCAGATGGATCTGTGAATTTTCAAGGTCAAACTGAGGCAATTAAACTGAGCTGTACAGTCGGGGCTCTGGCTGTCAGTACAGCACAAATAAACACACACACACACACAAAACAGACATGAAAATATAGGACGTTTTTCTAAGTGGTGCTCCGTGAGGGAATTTTCTGGGAGATAATATTGATTAAACCTGCTCTTCTTACAATGTAGTAATACATATTAGTAATAGATTTACCATTATATCTGTATATGTATTTTGTTGAAATTTATTCTACTTTACACAGTAGATCTCTCCTTAAAACAGTTGTAAAAATTATTGTAGAAACTACCACAAAATTATTTAAAACATTTTTTTATTCAATTTTTTTTATTCAGTCTATAGAGAGCTGCAGGGATGGTGCAACCATCCCAGATGTTAGTATCACCCTGGTTCTCTCAACAAAAATCCAATAGTGATTTTTCCTTTGTTTTTGAATTGTTGTTTTGGATTGTTGAGTTCATGATTCTTACATGTTTTGTTCATCATGATAATCTTCACAAATGAACAAAACTTTCATGAATTTTGAAGCCTAAATACAATTAGTAGAAGTACAAAGCTAAATGTAGGCCATAAGCGAACTACTGTAAAAGCAAATTTACCTGTTCAGCACGATGAAGTATAATGTCTCCGACAACCACTGTATTCCCATTTAGCAACTTTTTACCAACCGACTTGGTAGGTAACTCAGGTAAGTAGATCATCGAATGCTTTGGGGTGTCCTAGTCATAGACCAGAAACTGAGAGAGTGTGCTTAATGCTGCCTTCAGGTGCTCTCGGAATTATCGTAAATACGAGTTTCCTAGGTAAAAATTACACATGAACGCCCCTCCCATTTCGAATGAATGCGATACGTTCGTAATCACGACTTAAGAAGTGGGAATTATCAAATTTCCTATAGCACGAGAAGGCAGCATCAGTGTTGTCAATTGCTTCGGTTGAAAGTAGCTAAAACTGGTTGCTAAATCTCACTAGATGACGTCATACTGGCGAAGTCGGTAACACTTTAGAATACTGATCCTTCATTAATGAATAACTGCACAGGAACAAATGAGTAATGCATTATTAACACTATAGTAACTACTATTAACTAACAAGAAACTCTGATTAATGAATTAGTAAGTAAAAGTGCTCAGTTGTAGGTGGTAGTTCACTATTAGCTAATCAGTAACTACTGTTTTTTTCATACCTCCCAGGGAACTACTAAGAACTACTCTATACATGTTCGTAATTAATGTGAATAATGCATAATGTATAATTAATTCTAAAGTGAAGGTCATGGTAACCCACTAGTAATGACTGAAGTATTACCAAATACTTAAGAAGGAATTACTAAGTATTTATTAGATCAGTATTCTAAAGTGAGAAACATGATAACTCCATGATAACTCTCTAGTAACTACTGAAGTCATTGTAAACTTTTGAGGTTTTTGTAAAGTATTGGATAGTAATAACTCAAGAGTTACTCTAAAGAGTAGAGTAACTCTAAAGTAACTACTTCTTATTTGGATCAGTATTCTAAAGTGAAGATCATAGTAACCCACTAGTAATTACTTAAGTGTTACTACATCCTTCTAAAGGAACTACTAATTATTTGGATCAGTATTCTAAAGTGAAGATCATGGTAACCCACTAGTAATTACTTAAGTGTTACCAAATATATAATAAGGAATTACTGTACAAAAACATACAAAAACATCAAAAGTTTACAAAGACTTCAGTAGTTACTAGAGAGTTATCATGCTTTTCACTTTAGAATACTGATCCAAATAATTAGTAATTCCTTCTGAAGGATTTGGTAATACTTCAGTCATTACTTAGTGTTACCTAGACCTTTACTTTAGAATTAATTATACACTATGCATCATTCATGTTAATTATGAACCTGTGTAGTAGTTCTTAGTAGTTCTCTGGGAGGTAAGAGAAAACTGTAGTTACTGATTAGTTAATAGTGAACTACCACCTACAACTGAGCACTATTACTTACTAATTCATTAATCAGAGTTTATTGTTAGTTAATAGTAGTTACTAGAGTGTTAATAATGCATTACTCATTTGTTCCTGTGTAGTTATTCATTAATGAAGGATCAGTATTCTAAAGTGTTACCGCGAAGTCCACTGATCTATTAATATAAATATAGATCAGTGGGCGAGTCATGTAATCTAGATAAGGTTTATCCAAGAAGTTGCTAGATTTGTCGCTAAACTTTTGAAAAAAGTCTCAAAAGGGGCGGGAAAGACGCTAAATCTAGTGAGAAAATCGCTAAATTGGCAGAACTGGGCAGCATAACTGTGGTGCTGTTGATGAAGGTGATTGATAACAGGTGGGTGCCAGGAAGGATGCTGGGAAATGTAGTGCAGAAGTGACAGGAGATCATGACAGATGTATTATATGTCATAGATAAAGATGTGAAAATATCTTGAGCTTGTGTTAACCGACCTAATTTCAGGCATTTCACCAAAAACTGATTCCAAAGTTGACTTGATGATGGAACCGAAAGTGCAAAAATGCTTACTCGTTTCCGAGTTTTAGCCTACAAAAATCCCTGCAACAGTGGTATCATCTATTTCAGATCAACCCAGAACTAAACAGCATGTAAAAACAAAAACGAAGTGTGATTGGTTGCTTTACATGTCGATCAAATAATTTACTCACCTACTAGTACAGGAACTCCAGCCTCCGCTCCTTCAAAATTATTTATGGCCTTGTTGTACAGTCGTTCACTTGTTTTGAGATGCTTCAGTAATTTGGACTCCATCAATATTTTAGTTAAATTTGAAAGTCTCTCTCCACCTGTTTATTTATTTATTGTCTATCTCCACCTGTTGTGTTATGCACAAGCAGGTTTGATGACATGCTAAAATGATGCTGAAAGCTAATCGTTTTGAAAGGTCACCTCTGATAATAATTGGTTATTTATACAGAATAAAGCTAATTTCATTTTGTCTCCCTTTTTCAGATGCAGTTTTTGCAGAAATAAATGTTGCTTCATTTGCATATCCATTCTGATTTGTCAATTTACACATCAGAGGAGTGAATAGATTGTCAGTGTCCTCTGTGAAGTGAATTTTACTCTTAGAATGAGGTTTTATACCAATTTTAAAGAACTCTTTCTGCCAAAAAGGTTAAATAGGAGAAATGTCTTAAATATTGCATAATACTTTAAGATTTAACAGGCTATTTAATTTTTTTCTAGTGATAAAATATGTTTACAGGCTGTTTAGTTCATAAAATTCAATTAAAATTTAAAATTAATTAAAACAAAATTAATTAATTAATTGGAACTAAATCCATAAAATGATCCTATGGTGGAAACCCTTAAAAGGTATATATGAAGCACCTGACAGGTTCTATATAGAACCTTTTTTTTAATCTAGGTGTTTACCCACTTTTACTGAACAAATTTATACAAAGCAAATTAAAATGTATACCTTATGCTATATAGTTGCTAAATTTATTTGGAATACATTTTTAAGGAGACTCATACCTCGAGTTCTCTGCTAAATGTCCATGATAGTTGGTTTGGGGAGATCACATTCCATCCGACAACACCTTAATAGAGAATATCTCCTATAATCTGCGCTCACACACTCCCTTTCAGAAATACTTTGGCAATGGTCTTCTTCTAATCTCTTTTAAACATCCATCTCTCTTTGTCTCTTTCTCATGTGCTCACACCCCTCCCTCCTTCTGCTGTGTTAGTGCTTTCCGTGTCAGAGTCCTGATCATAAATAACGCACTCCCACGGCCTGCGGATCTCTTGATATATTAGCCTGACCCATCGTACGTGTGTGAGAGGGAGAGATAGAGATAGAGGGAGTCTGATGTATTAGCCATGGCTATCAGAATGAAAGACAGCTTATGTTATGACCGGGGGGCGGGGCCTTAGGCTCTTGATAAATGGAGTCTCTCCGTAGGTTATAAGGAATGAGTGATCTTCTGTCATCCATCACACATGAAAACGAGAGAAAAAATAGGAGTGCAGGGAGTGTTCGCGGTGTGAGGACCCAGTGGCCGAGCCAGGCCGGAGTAAATCAAACGTGCCTTATTTTCCTGATTGCCTTGGTGACAAGACAAAGAGCTAGCGCTCAGCTGATACACTAAAACCCGGCCCAGCAGCCAATGCGGGAGCTGGAGCCATGTCCAAAATGCGTAAATCTATCGTAAATCTAATTGGTCACACTCAGACACTAACACCATGCTTACTGATTCTTGCACATGGATATGGGTCACTCGACAAAACAGGTGTCTTTTTTGTCCCTTGTATGTTTAAAAAAGCAAACTTTTGATTGATTGTTTGATCCTGTTACCTTTCAGAAGGTGTGATTATGTCCCAACATATATTAAAATGTATTAACTTGAGATGGCTCAATGTGATTTATCAACACAAACACATTATTTGTTTGATAGAACGTTTAAAATTGTAAAAAAAAAAAAAAAAAGACTTGAAAACAATCAAAAAGGCTCCCATTTTATTGGATGACCCATATACTCACTCAAACATATTCTATGCGGTCCAACAATGGGAAGAAATATGAGCCAGAAGTCTGCGAGAACTTTAGCTCTTATATTCACTGAATGGGGATTAAGACACAGGCAATGAATCTCCCTTTTTTTGCAAAGTAACCTAAAATTCCCCTTCCAAATCCCATTTTGCACACCCTGCTTACTTCCTCTCTTTCTTGCTCTGTCTTACTCAATCACACATATTCCTAACCTCAGTCCATAGAGATACTGCTCCCATTTTTTTCTGGATTGAATATTTTCATATCGGATAAAATGTCATGATGGCGAAAAATAAATATGGTGAGTTTAGAAGAATAGAGGAGCATTTAGAAGCATTTAGACCCCAAAATTGGCAGGATGGTCCCAATGGTGCACCGCTACTACAGACACACACCCTGTCCAATGCTAGTTGGGGCTATATTGAAGCAATTTGTAATTGGATTATAACTTTGGAACCCTGGCTTTCGAATTTTTGAAGTTGATAAATTGGTCAGGAAATGGCAAAGTTGACCTATAGCTGTTGAACTCAAAGTCCAAGCTTAACAAAACTTGACACACATAGACAACAGGACACTCTGAGGACACATAAAGTTTCAAAAAAAAATATATAAAAATAAAAATCCGCCAAAAGAGGGCCATACAGCTAAAAAACCATTATAACTCCATAACTGTACGATTCATTGAGTAGAAAATTGGTATGTATCTTCTTTGGTGGAGTTCCTAACATCCTCTAAAATGACTAGGATATAAAAACATTTTAGCAAATTCTTCCACAATCATTGTGACAGAATATATATATATATATATTTTAATCCTTGCTTTAAGCACTAACAATAGTAAATCTAATGTTTATCATTATCTAAAAAACCTTATCAGCCATTATGATTTGTTCCCTACTTTTTCCAAACTTCTCTGGGGCCATTTGTCAGACCTTTACCAAACTTTGCACACATCAGCACTAGACCAATGCTGACAAAAATTATCCAAATAATTATGATCTATTTAACATTTTAGGAGGAGCAGAGATGGGAAGTAACAAAGTACAAATACTTGGTTACTATACTTAAGTAAATTTTTTTGGTATCAGTTCTTTGCTATCACTCTTTAAATTTTTACACAAATATCTGTACTTTCCAACCAGGCTTGTTACTTTCGTTTTAATCTGTGTTTCGTAGTTCGCCATTCGATAACAAATGTCTAATAAATCATGACTTGGTTAGTCTTGACTGGCATTGAATAATATCAAAGTCCCTTTCAAGGAAAGTTTGTTCACTCGGCAGCCATATTTGCAATGCATTCGGGCAGCTATTTCGGGCATCCAAGACCAAGTCCTATCTATTTGAATGGGGGAATCCTGAAATATCAAAAACAGCTCGGCAAACTCACCATTAAATTACATAATTCAAATCAACAACAAAATCTGACATGAACTGAAAAACTCCTTCGAATGCATATGCAAAAAGGTCAGCTGCAAAAATAACTGTGTCCACGCTTTTTCAGCACAAATTTTTCACTGTGTCTCTTTAGTAAATCCAGACAGTAGTTTTTTAACGCCAAAAGAGGGTTTGCGCTGGCGCAAGCTGTTAGTAAATCTGGCCCTTAGAATATAGTACACATCTCTGTAACAGAGGATTTTTTATTCACACTTGGTATTGTCTTGCCACTTGATTTATATCTTCTTCTGCCTTATAAAGTGATCATCACAACAACACGCTTTATGCATTTACTTGTAAAACATTTTCTTCCCAGTTCCACACACTGTCAAACTACTCACCAGCCCTGTCTGACTGAAAACTTTATGCACTCCCCATTCCCACCGCACTCCCGTCACGAGATCATTTCACTGCTGTAGACACACACACACACACACACACACACAATATTCATTTTCTCCATTTACTTTTTTCTATTTTAGATAGCCTATATCACTTTCTACTACATCTCTCTGTAATTTACTGTAGAAACTTGCTGAACATTTGTTCTATGTCTGTACTGTAGCTTCCTGGAGGAACCACATTTTGGTTTTTCTCCATTGCCCTGTAAAGTGTCAAAAAAGACATTTATACAGCAGTTAGTTGTGATCTGTAGTTTTGTTGATATTTGTCCCTGCTTGTATCAATCTGCTTGTCTGTGTTTGCAGTATTCCAGAACATTTATCTAGCTTCAAGACCACTCAGGGGTGTGTTTCCCAAAAGTATCGTTAGCCAACTATGGTTGCAAGTTCTATTGAACTTTATTGGTAAAAACGGAACTTGCGAACATGGTTTTGGGAAACCCAGAGCAAGGTTTCTTTCACCGGTGAGCATAAACCTCATGCGATAAACAACTTTGATTTTGTATGTCCATTTAAACAAAAGAAATACCAAAAGTCCAAGTAAATATAATATGTTATTTTCTTTTGATGTTGCAGTAAGTTTTAGCATTACAGTAGGGATGAGAAAAGAAACGAGAGAGAGAGAGATGAATGAATGAGGCATTTATATAGCGCTTTCCTATGTACAACAAGATGATAGGGTCTTGTATGCATTGTATGTGATATAATGCTAGATTGGAAAGAGCTTTTATCCTTTCAATGGGAATATCAGAATGGAGGTCTCTCTCTTAGAAGAGGGCCAATCTCTTTGATTTTCTTCTTGCTTTCTTTCTGTAATTATGTTTTTTTTAAATGGCTTTTTGGCAAATGATGACTCTCTGCACAAGCTTTCCACCGGCGAGAAAGAGAGAGAGAAAGAGAGAGAGCAAGCTAATGGGCAAGGCCTAATGAAGTTTGTGTGTGTGGTGTGTGTAGAAGGGGCAGGGCGGGGTATGTAATGTGCTTTTAATGTCTGTAATAATCCCTCACAGCGGCAATGCCAAGCTTGTACGCCTGAGAGAGAGAGACAAGAGCACAGGTGCCTCTGACAGAAGTGGAAATTAATAACCTGCCATTCTTATTAGCTAATCTATCGGTCTACACTGGCACAGATTCAGCTTGCGGGAGCAATCGCTTCATTACATTTGTTTCCTTTCATGGAGAAGATGCATTGAAGGCACTAACTGTTAACCTGTTATGAGAGGTTATCATAACCCTCTGTAAAGTAAAACATTTCTCATGAAAAAAACACATGATATGTCCCTTTGGCAGGGGTGAGCCAAAGTTCCCTGTCTGTCAGGCCCTGTTTACAACGGTTTAAAACGGTGTTTTAAAATGAAAACAATCCTTGTCTATACTGGCGTCTATACTGGTCTTATCTATATTCCATCTACACTACTCGACCCAAAAGCACATGTCACATGACTGTGCATGCACACTGGGCATGTGTGTACAAGTGTAAACAATTTGTCAGCAAAGCAAAGCATGCAGTTCCATCTCCATGTTAGTTTACATGGTCGTAGAGGCTTGTATGTTACAGAGCCGTTTAGAGAGATGGCTCTGGGCTGCGTTTCGCAAAAGCATTGTAAGTTGATCGTATAGCCACCAATGGTCTCTACGATTAATTTAATTAATTTTCGAGGGTCGAAAACACCAGAGTAGTGTAAATGATAGGTGTATCCTTAGCAAAAGTTATGCTTTTTAAAACTAAAACGCACTAGTGTAAACAGGGCCTCAGAAACTCTGAAGCCCTAAAGCCCTAAAGCCCTACACCTCTGATACTTTAAAAAAAAAAAGGCCAAGGAGAATTGGCAAGTGGAATTTGCATACCACTCTCCTTGAAATACAAGTGTGGCCAGGCGTTTTCGACCCTCGAAAATGGAGACTTTCGAAAATGCTGCATACCCCGTTTTAGTTTGAAAACTCTGTTACGTTTCAGTGTAAACAGACCAAAATGGAGACTTTTGAAAATGAAGGCGTGGCTGCCCACATTACGTTGAACACGACAATAACAGATCAGGCCTGCGTTTCCCAAAAGCCTAAATTAAACACAGAAAGGAAGAAGCATTGTCAACTCAGGACTTTCCAAATAAAGAGTTTCAGTGCAAACAGTCGGTTCACTTGTAATATATTTTCATGCGAAACGCAGCCCAGAGCCATCTCTCTCAACGGCTCTGTAACATACAAGCCTCTACGACCATGTAAACTAACACGGAGATGGAACTGCATGCTTTGCTGACAAATTGTTTACACTTGTACACACATGCCCAGTGTGCATGCACAGTCATGTGACATGTGCTTTCGGGTCGAGAAGCCAAGGTGAAATGTAACAAAATAAATGAACCCAAAAAATATATATACATATAAAATTGAGAAATAACTGTAATAATAGCCTGACTACGCTACCTTGGGAATCTCACCCAAAAAATTTACCCTTAAAGGGATAGTTCACCCAAAAAATGAAAATTATACCATGATTTACTCACCCTCAAGCCATCCTAGGTGTATATCTTCTTTCAGATTAACACAATCGGAGATATATTTAAAAATATCCTTAGTCCTCAAAGGTTTATAATGATTGTGAATGGCTGGCCAAATTCTGAAGAAAAAAAAAAAAGAATTCATCCATCCATTAAAAAAAAAATTAATCCATATGACCCCAGGGGGTTAATAAAGGCCTTCTGAAGTGAATCGATGCGTTTGTGTAAGACAAGTATCCTCATTTAAAACTTTATAAAGTAAAATAACCAGCTTCCGGCGCGACAGCCATATGCATTTGACGTACGTCCAAAAAGCGTTAACTTCCGCAGCGTAGTACACAATATGACGTTCTACACAATGACATGACATACTTCTCGTTATAGCGTAGGACATCGCATAGGACTTCATGGTGTAGAGTAGAACATCATGGCATTGTGTACTACGTTGCCGAAGTTAACGCTTTTTGGACGTACGTCGAATTTAGTGCTTTTTGGATGGACGTATGTTGTCGCACTGGAAGCTTTTTATTTTACTTTATAAAGTGTATCTATTGCTCCGTGCACCAATCTGTGTTGACCCCACTGTGTAACCATAATAAAGTGTTAGATTTGAAATTATTCTTGTCCAGTGTGTTCATATCCTGACGGTACGCATAATTCGAGTGACTGTATATTTATGTGCGTCTACTTAAACATGTATTTCATATATATTTTAATTATTATAATCGGTATAGTTATGGTGATAAATGACTGCTGCAATTAATAACGGGAAAAAAAAGTGAATTTGTGAATTTTCCTTAACCATTTCCTGTGAAGTGATATATTCATGTACACGTTCCCATGCCATTTGCAGTGCTCTTTGATCTAAGCATCCACACTCACTCTAATTTATAATCTCCCTTAGAAAAATGTAATACCCTGCGATGTCCAATTGAACGCACCTACTGTTGTTAACTGAGAAAGACAAACAGCTTAATTGTTTGTTGCACATTCATCATTGTTTCAATAAATACCTGACTGAAGGCACTCTGCACTTCAGGACAATGTGGAAACGGATTGGAAGTGGTTTTGTTAACAGTGTGAGCTCTGCACGATGTTCGGATGAGGAGCTATGCAGTGTTGTGGTGGAGAGGTCCTCCAAGCAGTTATAAATAGAGCTCTTTGGGACCTGAATTGATTAATTACATGTTAAGGACGCTGGAGAAAAGCGCTGCCTCGTCAAGAGGAACCATTTGAATTCCACTCCACACACATGCACACACACACACACACACACACACACCTCACATAGACTCGCACACTACAACACATGCTCCCCTCTGATACATACTCAAATATTTGGAGATGCCCGAAAAGTCAAATGTTTGGAATACTTTTCCCACTAGTTAATGTCTGGCATGATATGACACTAAGTCGCTGCTTTTGTTTAAATTGGATATAGTTGGAAAAGAGGCTTCACCCACCTGTGAGAGACTAGAAGAATCAGTTGTTTCTAAAGAAAGAAACAATGCAATGGATTATGCAATAAAAAATTTTGCACAGTATAGTATTTTTGCACTTTAAACAAAACATAAAAATACAGTATTTTATTTTATTTTTGTTTATTTTAGCTCCTCTGATAAGTACTAAAATATTTAGAGAATATGCAGTAGATTATGCTATTTAAAAATAAATAACAACTCTCCAGAAAGTCAGAAAAAATTATGCTTTTTTTTCTTGCACTTCAAGTATAATACACAAACATCCAGATTTATTTTATTTTATTTTTCTTTAATTTAATAAAAAAACATAATAAAAAAGCTAAATAATATATATCTATTTTTTACCCTACAAATGAACAAGTAACCATGGTGACCAGGATTTGTTTTCCTCCACAGTAAACCATATTACACACTTACGACTGTATCATACCACAGAACAGACAAAACATATTTTCATGTTGCATATGCCTGATTTGTTTGATATTTCTATTCTCTCTTTTTTTTAATTCAATGTGTCACCCTCTCACCTGTATCCCATAACCCCCTGCTCCGGCTTCTACTGTGTTTTGTTACAGGGTTGCATTAGAGAATGTACGGACCTTGGACAGATAAGGAAACTGAGAGATTGAATTCTAAGTGGTAACACAGAGAAGGGTACGAGTGGTTAAAGCGGCCATGTAAGCAAACCCTCCGTCTTTTTATTCCCCTACTTTCCAGGGATGCCATATGCTGAATGGTGAAACAGAGATAAGAGAGATGGATAGAAGGGAACGAAAGAGAGAGGAACAGAGAGGGGAAGTTATCGCAAAAACTCTCTTATCTCTTCTGTCCCTTTGCCCTTTGTTCGGAAAAGCCCCATCCACCTAACAGAGTCATCATTGTTGGAGAGCACAAACACACACACACCGAGGATGTGTGCTTGTGCATTTCTTTGCTGGTATTGTGCCTTTTACATGTTAATTGAGATTGAGTGGCTCTCCTTGAGTGAAAACACAGCTCTGAAATGACTAGTGGAGCTTTGGGAAAACATCATACACTAATACCTCATCTTATGCAGCGCTTCTAATGAGCCACCATCACACATTTACACACACGCTCGCCTCTCTGCCACCTATCTTTGCATGGTAATTAATAACACTTACTCAAGAAAACCGATGTCTGCCACGTACTACATGCACATACTCGGTTATGTGTGGCATTGACAAAGCATTAGCCATAATAAGGCTATAATCACATCATAATTACGACATAATGACTGGTTTTCACTCGTCCTCACCCAGTGGATCCCAAATTGCAGCACAAGTGAATGACGAGCAAGCTAATAGCAAAGCCCTTCAATTGCTTGGTAATTCTCATGTTGCCTTCACTTGAGCACTGAAACAATTAGAATGGCGATTAAAACCTTGGAAATGTTTTAATTCCTCTTTTCAGGCAAGATACGGAAGCACAACTTGCAGGTGTTTGATGTTATCGGCACCTTTGCAGCCTTTATTAAGAGCAGATTAGTCCATCTAAAATGGACTAAAATAATATTTTTGTAGCACTTTCTGCTTGTCTGTTGATGTCTGACATGAAAATATATTGCAAGTGAACCGACTGTTTGCACTGAAACTCTTTATTTGGAAAGTCCTGAGTTGACAATGCTTCTTCCTTTCTGTGTTAATTCTGTCAACTGCAGCGCTTTCCCGTCCTCCCATAAGTTCAGTAAGTGCTGGCACAAGGGAGTTGCTGTTGTTGTAAAGAGTCTTTCTATACGCTGGGGTATTTGGGAGTCACCAATGAAGGGCACCTTTATCTGCTACATACTGCTGAGAATTACTTGCACGAACAAGGCATTATCTTATAATTTTCTCTCAGGGACTGGAGAAGGACTGAAGAGATTTGAGGTTTGACAACAGGGACATGAGAGAAGAAAAAGAAACCTGGCATATGCCATTTCTTCACTTTCCTGGAGAAGGTTAAGAGGAGATTTCTGTCTTACAAATAGTAGTGTGATGTATCTTGGGGTGTTATTTTAATGGATGGTTATTTTTATAAGGATGATCCAGCATTTTTTTTTGTGCCGCTCCATCCAGATGTGCTGTTGTAACATGCTCAGCTCTTCGCTGACTAATTAGTGGACTTTAGCAGTCTGATGAGATACTGTGTCAGATTTTACAGGTTTCTCAGGGCCGTACAGGCACTAAAAATACATCTGCGTCATTTCACCTAGCTGAGAACACCCTGGCTGTTACAGTAAATGAATGTTAATGAAATAAAAAAATGGTGTCATTTTGCTGTGATTTTATAATTCTTAAAATCTCTTAAAGGGGAAGTTCACTCAAAAAATAAAATTCTGCCTCTCACCCGTATTTCTTTCTCACACAAGCCATTCATGATTCATTTAGAAATTGGGCACACAATATCACTAATGATGGTCCCACTTTATATTAGGATGCCTTAACTACTATGTACTTGCATCAAAGAATAAGTACAATGTACTTATTGTGTTCATATTGTATTGCAAAACACTTGTACTGCTACTGAGGTGGGATACGGGTAAGGTTAGGGACAGGTTTGGTGGTATGGGTAGGTTAAAGGATGGGTCAACAGTGTAATTCTAAATGTAATTACAGAAAATAATTACAGATGTAATTACATGCAGGTATTTTTAAAATAAAAGTACAATGTAAAAACATGTATGTACACAATAAGTGCATTGTATCAAATGATTAATTTAAATGTAAGTTTATAGTAGATAAGGCCACCTAATATAAAGTGGGACTAGGACTGATGTCAAGTATTCGGTGAATACCAACCTATACGGTTTCTCAACCAGATCAGTTTAATGACTTCAGAAGACTTAGAGAATAGTACAAAAGTTAAATGGACTAATTTTGCGGTGCCTTTGCGACATTTTGAAGATTGAACACCTCAGTTGACTGCTTTTGTATGGTAAAGAGTGACATGAGCAATTACATGAGTAAACTCTTCCACCCACGGCGCCGCCATTTTTATTTCGCAAGCAACAACAGTGTACCAGTTCTAATGCCATGGCAAAACATGCAACAAAGGGGGTGAAGCCATGTTGGGCTGCTTTAGAGAAGAGGAAGAGTTGTTGTAGTAGAGTGCTGTTGCCATGCCATCATTTTACGAAGGATTGCTTCACAAACAAGGGTCAACTCAATGCTGGATTTGCACAAAGAGATTAACATGACGGCACATGCTAGTCGATGAGTTGAATCAACTCAACAGCAACTATATAAATGTATCTACTAACCATTCAGAAACGTCCAGTTGAATCCAAAAATTGTAACTTCTTCCTGAGTCTCTCCATCAGTGTCTGACTGACAATGTAAGGCTGAACACTGTTACTAAAAATCATCATTTTGGCTGCGTGAGATTCTCCAGCTTTGTTGTTGTTAAGCAACTGAAATGCGAGCTGTTAAAGCTCTGCCCTCTTTTGGGAAGCGGGCCGGGAGCAGCAGCTCATTTGCATTTAAACGGACACACACAAAAATGGTGTATTTTTGCTCACACCCAAATAGGGGCAAATTTGACGAGCTATAATAAGTGATCTGTGGGGTATTTTGAGCTGAAACTTCACAGACACATTCTGGGGACACCAGAGACTTATATTACATCTTGTAAAAAGGGGCATAATAGGTCCCCTTTAAATGTTTGGGTAAATTATTATTTTAAAGCTGTTTTGTGTAAATAGCAGCACCAAACGTAAATGCAACCTAAATAGATTTCATTAATATCTACTTTAATATCAAATATTATATCTTTTTTCTTTTCTTTTATATATTTATTTATCATATTAGATAATATAAAAAACTGAAGACAGATATTTTGATTATTATATTTGATATTAGTATGTCAAAAATAAACTAAAACCTTCTAAACATTATATACAATTTGACATAAAAAATATATATTTATTATGTCAATAAATATTTTTAAATATTTATCTTTAGTCCCTCCCCAACCTAATGCTATTGCTATGAAGCTAAAACAGCGACATGTATTGATAAAGCCACAGTGTTTATAATTACCAGGGAAATCAACCAACAAGCAGCTTGCGAACTGACTTGTAGTTGTTTACACAATGAACTGGGATAAGAGAAAGTATTTCACGTTGACATATGAGATTGTTTGCATGCGAGAGAGTTGATGGAAAGTGGGAAAAGAAAAAGAGAACAGTAGCCTAATTATTCTAAAGGAGCAGGACCTGCAACATAATAATGCAATAATCAAATCATGAGACCGCTTGAGAATCAACAGATTTCACACAGAACGATCAGCGTTTGAGCTGCGAGACATTTAATGGATTATGGAAACAAGGAAAGAATGAATAAAAAAATCAACAATGCTGAGTGAACAGTGAAAATAGGTTGGCGGCGCAACATTAACGTGCGCACGCACACACATACACATTTTCTCGAGGGGCACATTTCCAAGGAGCTATGAGAACCTAATCAAGGGTGACTTGACTTTGCTTGGAGGATGTGTGTGTGAGAGGGTGTGCGCGTGTGGAAGAGTGTGAGAGAGCCAGGGAATTTGCAAAGAGCAGCACAAACGGTGGGATGATTGAAAAAGAGAGAGAGAGAGAGATGGAGAGAAGCTAAAGAGGGAAGTCTGGACCTGGCACAGTTTGAGGAGAACAAGTTTTAGAAGGATAGATGAGGGTGGTGAAGACATGAGAAGGTTTTTTGGAGTGTGGTCAGCATGTGTGGACACTGCTGCCAATGCAACAACATTTTAATCAAATCTAATATCTCTGTGTGACCGTTCAGAGTGGAGAAACACATTGTTAAGGCACCAAAACAATGGAATAGCAGTAAAAACCAAGAGAAGGCAGGAGAGATGATAAATCAGAGGTCTTTGAGGTGTAGCCTTACTCATCTCTCTGTCATACTCCATGGCATTTGAGGTAAAATAATTAGAAAATGGCTCCAAATGGCAGACTCTAATAAAGCCTTAGAGATGGGTCCAGGGGGCTGGAGATATTATGGGATGTTGCCTCACAGAGAGCTGACTAATGGTGCCTGAGGTCCCAGAGAATGAAGTTTAAACCACATGGGCCTGAAAACAACAACAAGCTGTACGAAAATAGCAGGGAGAAGGATGGAAATGTCAAGCAAGCTTGTCTGAAAGATCAGAAACACTCAACATCCAGAGAAGCAGTTTTTAGCACTAGACTCCTACACTGTTGCTTACGGTTGTTTTGGGGCATTTTTACTGACAGTATGGACTGTAAAAAAGGTTATGGGGTGTAAAAATTATGGGGTGACAGATAACGTGAGTCAGATTCAAACCCACATTGCCCGCCAGCCAAGCCTGCACAGCTCAATGTGTCAGAGCTTGCACACCAATCTCTAGGCCACAGTGATAATCAATTTTCTGACTTTTTAATTCAATTAACAGTAAAACGTGTCTCCTCTCATCAATGTCTGAGATAGCTGATGTTCCAGATTTAGATTGTCATCAAAACTCACTGAAATCAACACTTGAATACTATCATTAGGGTTTTAAAAATGCTCTACCTAATAAGAATCACATTTGTGAATGAGATTAGAGCTGAACAGTTATCTCACCAGGGGCTATGGCCTAACCCTTTGTTAAGTGCTAAGTGAGCAGTAATAAGGTTTGTTTGCATTGTATTCGGGCCCTGGCTGAACTCGGCGACATGAATGGATGTGTGAGGAAGGCTCTTCCACCAGAGCTGACTGAGTGCTTCAGACTGCCTGACCCTTCCTCCGGCTGCCTGACCCGCTTGTGTAATTAACTTTTACAGGGCCTATTTTAGGAGTACTGTCTCTCAAATAGCAGTTCACTAGAGGGACGAGAATATGGGTTTTAGTGCTCATATGGGAACAAAAGTGAAAGATGCGTAGAGAAGGAAAGCTTGTATGAGATGTACAGTGGCCTTAAAAATTTATTTTGACAATATTTAAAATGTATGAATTGTGTTCCATTACAACAAACCAAAATTTAATAACATTCAATTTGCAATTACTTTAAACTAGTCTTATGTTGAATGTACAACATCAGTTCCCATATATATATATACTGTATATATATATCAGTGGCGTGCGGTCCATATAAGCTGCGAATGCTCTGCATACCCAAGCCATTCGTGGACTCGGCAACTAATATTAACATTATAAATTACTATTAAATCCCTTCTTTTAGGTGTACCATAAAGCCTACAGGATTGGTGATGCATATGTAACTGTCCGTAATTTATTTATTTGCCAAACGACGGTATTTTCCTTAAATCTGCCAGTTACGGAGACTTCCGGGTAAGCTGATCTACAACAGCTTTTGCGCCTTCGCGCTTTTGTTATGGAGCGTCATCACTGTCGCGCATTCTCATTGGTTTGCTGGTCTATGCGAGTTTACATGGGCGGGATAAGCTATGAGCTGATAGCTTGCCCAAGAGGAAAAATGAGCTGCTGCCAGATCTCGATCACCGAAAATCACATTGTATTTGATACAAAACTAACTAGACTTAATCAAATCGGGAAACAAATCATAGTATTTGATAGTATTTCATTTTCTCCAAAGATAATTTTTTTTTAAGAAAACTTCTACAGTCCTACTGTAACCAGGCCTATCAGAGTATGTTAATCGATAGTCTGTGCGTTTGCTAAAAGTCAGTTTGCACAATTTCAACTTATTTTTTTAAAGAATAATGATATTATTATTTATTATAGCCTTCTTATATTTATTATAAATGCACTTATGTTATACTTATTTTTAATTATTAGTTTAAAAAATACTTATGGCATACATTTAAATTGATGCCATGGTGTTTTTTATTTGTCGTGTCTGATTTAGATCTGTGTCCTAAACTGATACGTTTAAAGGTGAAGTATATTGTTTGTGTGACACTAGCGGCACCTAGCGGATTACAAAAATACAGCATATTTTGCAAACGCACTTTCGCCTGTCGCGCCTCCATCGACTCAAACATCACAAAAGCTCTACGGTTGCTTGTGAAGGCACGTCTCAACAGGTAAATGTAGGCTACTCTCAGTAAAAGGTCCAACATATTAAAAAATACTTTTCGCTGTGTTGCTATTTGTCATGAGCAAGCAAATGAGTAAACTAACACTGAGAACGCGAGCGTCAGCACTTAACACCGAGTGCGGGACATTCTAAAACGCTTAACGTTAAAAAGCTTAACGTGGCTTAATTTACTAAGACAGTATTATTAACAAACCAAACTTACTAAACATTATACTAATAAAGCATACTACAGAGAAGCAGATGAGCCCAGAATATGAACGCAACACGTTTAATTAAACATTTTCCTCCCATTAAGAAAACGCTTAACGTGGCTTAATGTATGATTAAGACAGTGACATTAAAAGACCAATCTTAAACACTATACTAATAAAGCATAGTATAGGCTACAGAAGAAAAAAAAAGTTTTTTGTAGAATTTGATCTTTTAATATCACTTAGGCTCAATTAAGCGATGTTAAAAGCTTTTTCTTTATAACGGTTTCCTATGGGAGGAAAACGCAACGTGTAATTAAACGAATTGCGTTCATATTCTGGGCTCATCTCCTTCTCTGTAGTATACTTTATTAGTATGGTGTTTACTGAGTTTGGTCTGTTAATATCACTGCCTTAGTACATTAAGCGTTTTAGAATGTCCATTCAACGTAACTGCATTGGCCACTTTTTTTTACATGACTCACCACCCAGCATACCCGGTTAAAAAAGTCACCGCTCGCCACTGATATATATATATATCTAAGTATATGTATATGTATATATACTAAGTATATGTATATATACTTTAAAGGGTTAGTTTACCCAAAAATGAAAATTATGTCATTAATTACTTACCCTCATGTTGTTCTACACCCGTAAGTCCTTCGTTCATCTTCGGAAAACAAATTAAGATATTTTTGATAAAATCCTATGGCTCAGTGAGGCCTCCATTGCCAACAAGATAATTAACACTTTCAGATAAAGCAACTAAAGACATATTTAAAACAGTTCATGTGACTACAGTGGTTCAACCTTAATATTATGAAGTGACGAGAATAGTTTTTGTGTGCCAAAAAACTAAATAAAGACTTCATTCAACAATATCTAGTGATGGGCGATTTCAAAACACTGCTTTATGAAGCTTCGAAGCTTTACGAATCTTGTGGTTCGGAACGTATAACAAACTGCCAAAGTCACATAATTTCAGTAAACGAGGCTTCGTAACGTCATAAGTGTTTAGAAATTTCAATGGTTCACCACTGGGGGGCGTGACTTTGGCAGTTTGATACACATTCCAAACCACTGATTCAAAACAAAAGATTTGTATTGCAGATTCATGAAGCAGTGTTTTGAAATCGCCCATCATTGAAATATTTATTTCAATAAATGGAATCAATTTAGATTAAATATAAATTGTTAGAGCACCATATACTTGCCCCTAAATCATTCAAAGACCATGTTAGACATTCTCCAGCACTCAATAGAAGCAATAACTCTAATCTGCCTCTACAATTAATTAAGGTGGTTTTGTTTATTTCTGTTAAGCCTGGATTGCCTGCCTTAAAATGATTTTACTGTACCCATGAGCATAGTACAGGGTATTAAATTAAAACACAACACACAAAGGTGATTAATATCTCTGCCCATGTTAAACACGGGCATTATCATGTATTCTAAATAGTTATTCGCCATAACGAATGATCTCAACACAATTATCTTAATTACTCAAATGTCCCACGACATTCAACACCTATGTCATGAATGTAATGGGAGTTCTGATGCTCCTACACATTAAAGAGCCCCAATGTTCCAAAAGCACAATTTGAACAATTATAAATGTTCAAAACAACAAAACAACAGCATTACTAGAAATTAAAGCTGCCGTAGACCTCTCTCACTGTCCGTCACATACAATCACATGGGCACACACTCACACACAGGTTTTAGGTTGGATGAGGAATGGCTGTTACATCTCACCATTTTAATTATCCTTATTGATTCCCTTGGTGCTTGGGCCGTGTTTACTCCTGGGCAATAATGCATTATGTCCGCTGCTGAATTGATGAATGCATTTTAATCTAAATCTATCTGAGTAATGCAACTCCAGAATAAATCAGAGCTCTGAGCTGGCCGCCAGCTGTCCTCGTCCTATTCCCTCGGCAATTATCCATCGCACGGAAATGGACTCGTCACTCTCTCCCATCCCACATGTGCTTATTCCTTTTGTTTTTCAAATAGAGTCTCCCAGGCAAAAACTAACAGAAAGGATCGACTTCGGTAGATTCTTTTTTTTTTTTTTAAATAATAGAAAATAGGTCACCCCCCTTTGGGAACAACAACAGAAAAAAGCTACGAGAACTAGTACCTAATTAAAAAGAAGAATGCATAACCACTGAAGTCATTCTTTTAGCGTTTAGCTCTTATGTTTGAAGTTCTGATGAAATACAAAAGACTTTTAGTGTCATTTACTTAAGCATTTATGTTCTTGTCCACAGCTTACACACGGTAAATTGTTTGATAATTCAGAATCACAGCATATTAAGGGGCATATGAAATTTCTTTGGTTCTATTACTGTATATCATGCTATCTGATTTCAGTGTAGTTCGACCATCTTCTACAGAAAACCTTCTTTGTTTCCCTAAGCAGCTTAGCCCTGAAGCCCATTAAAAAAGGAGCATATCATAGTTGGTGGATTTGAGTTTGTTTGAGTTTCCAAGAGTTGTCATTTTTTTATACTGTGTTCCTTTTGTTCCTTAATGAAATGCACCAGCTTACCCTGTTGCTTGACACAGTATGTGAACAGAACAGGCGAACATCGCCAATGAGCACAAAGGGAATAGGATTTTGTCATTAATTATGTCTTTCTGGCCAAGAGAGCAGAGGGGGGTCTAACATGATTATAGAATAACAAACCTCTGTATTTGGAGTTTTGTTTAGCTTAATTGTTGGCTGTTCCCCAGTGTTCTGGACTGAAACAGCCAGCACATTCTGGCTGTTTTTATGTTTTGAACGATTTATCACTGTCATTATTGAGTAAATGACGGTAATTTGGAGGAATGTGCTGTGGGATTTGTCAAAATCAAGCTGATGAGTAACCGCTGCTGCTTCTACTGTAGAAGCTTTACTTTTATTTATTTATTTGCCTTTTCTTAGACTCGAAGTGACATGCAGTCTTGGGATCTATATACTGATGTTAATTAGAGTCATACAAGACACCTGATCTTTATACTTTGAAGTGTCGACGCAATGCTGCCCACTCAAAAACCATAGAGAGTAATTAGGGTTTTGTGTGCGGAGGACTTATTGTATTGGATCCGTGAAGAGGTTGTGGGGAGCTGGGTGCTGGAGTGTAGCTGACGTCTTTCCCCCAAAGCAACCCCCAGACATGTTCCAGATGAGTCACCCCGCTCCCTATCTGACAGCCTTTAATTCCATCTAGACTTAACGATAGCATACCGAGATCCGCCGCTCCTACCACCGGCGGTTCTATTCCCAATCGGTGCCTGACGATCCCCACACGGTGGATCAACTTGTAGCATCTCTCAGCAAAAAACAGGCCAAAGTTGAGCAGCTCATTAAACTTATATATTTTTTTCTCTTCAACAGCTCCTTTCCTTCTCTTTGGCCTCCTGTCATTCTTAGTTAAGTGCCTCACGATCGCTGCTACTATTGATGCCTTTGTGTGCTTTCAAGATCCACTTCCCTTCATCTGCACTTTGAGTTCCGTGCATATGGGAGCCCGTTAACCTCCTGTTTGATATGCTGTGTACAGGCTCAGCTTCTGTGCCTGGAGGTGTAGTTATGTTCGGCAGAGGGTCCCAGTTCTGCACTGGACATATGCTGAGCTTGTGATCTGCCTGACTCAAGGGCAAAAGCCTCTCATCCATAAAATATGCAGGTCAAAGGCAATAACTCCGTTTTGCCCAACATATGTTACATATCTCACTGAAAAAAAAAGGCACTCAGGATTTAACATGAAATGTGTTTGTGTGAACTGCAATGTGAAGGAGAGTGTTACAGGCATTAGCACGCAAAAAATTTAATTATGTCATATTTACAAGTCATTCCAAACCTGTATGACTTTCAACTGTTTTTGTCAATACAATAAACGTCGAAAGATATGTTTACATACACACATATAATCCATTTATAATCAGATTGATGGCTCAGTTGAACTGATAAGCCTTCCTGTACAACAGACACGATGCCTTTATATGATGAAAAGATTTAATTTAGGCTTTAATTCACATATAAACATTCATCAACGCACACATCAGTTATGGTAAACAGAAGCTCAAGCATGCTTGCTTGACGTGCGAGAACCAATGAGGTTCATTCTCGTGTGTTACGCAGCGCGTTTAAGCTTCACGCATGAACCAATGAGGTTTGTTCTCACGAGTCAAGCAGGTATTGTTGAGCTTCTGTTTGTGTTCGCTCATCAATACTTATATGGGAATATAAAAATTTGTAACACAAAGCATTTGCGAGTAGACGCAAAAAGTATTTGCATATAATTTTTCCTCCCACTTCATATTTTTTTCCATCTCCATATGATGTTTTATTAATAGTTTGGGAGGAGCACATTCAGATAATCAACCTAATTAGCATGAGAGGAGGTATAGATATATATCCGACCTACCTCTATCCCACGACAGTTTTCCAGCACCCCTCCACAACCCCAAATCCTCACTCTGAAATATTTCCTATTCAAACCAGGGATGGGGGAATCCTCTGCAGATAAAACCCATGGGTTTGGGCCAAATTCCAAGCTTGGAGTCCTCCCCTTGGACAGCAGGCAAAATATGCATACGCATACTATATCCGATTACGGGTAAACTTGCGAAGTCCCTTTAGGGACTCCATACTCCAGTGACATTATCTCTGTTTTTTTCTTTTTTCTTTTTTCAATTATGATGGGCACTAGGCACTGTGCAAGAGCTTAAGTTTTGTTCAGAATACATTTTTATACATATGTAAATGAATACATGAATCAGATTGCAATGTTTAGGGTTTATAAACCAAAATTTCAGAATCTGAAAAGCTTTTTTTATTTATTATAAACGATATGACTGCCTACACAACAAGAAGTTGCATAAGCCATGCTGTGCTATCATCTGAATCACCCACAGTCTGCTTCACAGCTGTGAAACAAGCAAACAAAAAATGACAACAACAAAAACCCCAATCACTCTCATGAAGAGTCTGACGGGCAAATCAATTTCCTGCTTTATGTTCAGGTGATGATTAAAGAGTGTGGATTTGATGCTATTTGCTTAGTTTCCTCTCAGAATTAGCTAACTCTTAGGCTAATTAACTTCCGCATGTGTAGAACAGGCTGAGAGGGGGATGTAATTACCAACTTCAGGTTTATCCATCTCAATAAGCAAGAATAATGAGAGCGGCTCTGTGAAAAGGAACAGGGAGTTGAATATCACTTTACAATTTCAAGACCGTAGAGTTGTTTGGTATTGTAACCAAAGCCTCTACTGCCACCACCGCGTCTTGCTAACATTCTCAAAGCACACACATTAGCTGACTTTCTGAATTATTTGTTTTTAGATTTTCATAAAAGTTATCTTGCAATGTCACTTGTCAATTGTTTTTTGAAGTCATTTGTCACTTTGATTAGTCATGTTCCCATATGCAGTATGTTACAATAAAATAGAAAATGTTGACACCCTCATCAGTGACTTTGCGACGTCTTTGCAAGTCCTCATTTTCAACACCATCCTGTCGTGATGACAAGCTGTCCATCTGTTTGATGGGCTGTCCAGTGGCTATGGTGTATCAAACTGGGCGTCTGAAAACAAGCTGATTGACAGCTTACCGGCAGCCCCTTGAGATGAATCTGAGCTCCAATTTCAGGTGGTTGGGGTGTGATAATGATCTGTCTCTGCATATGACGCCGTTCTGACCACTTGAACAGAACTATCTATCTATGTAGAGTTTAACACAACATCTGGAAACTTTTTTTTTTTTTACCCAATGACTCAGATCAAAGAATTTTAATTCAGTATACAAGACCAATTAAATCATTTCTAAAGTAAAAAAAGTGCAATAACAAATTGCATAACCACATCATTGGCTTTTCTGATTTGTTTTTAACCTTTAATGAATTGTGAACATGTTAGTTTTTTCTCTCTTTTCTCTGATGGGTTTTATATCCTTTGTTTTAGATGTGGCAAAGCCTTTGTTGTACTTGAACCTGTCATCCAGCTTGGTCACAGAGGAATTAAATAACAAGGATGATGATTCGCTTGTTTTATTCAAGTGTAAATTAGCTGAGGGAGGAGGAATTTGGGGGCGTATCTGATTCAGAGGTTGTTAGAGAACTTCCTAGTGCATGAAAGTGTGTTGTGAAATGAGACAGCGAGGTTTCTGTTTTGTCCTTATGTACCTCCACGTCTCCTTGTCTTGAATGAGACACAGTCATTAATGAACCTTCCCTGATGTCAACCTATTTAATAACTGGGGAGTGAAAATCCAATCCGCAAAAACATCCACGCTGATGTCTTTGAAGCCACCTCAGGGAAAGCAAGCTGCTGTACCGAGCATTTCATGACCTCCAGCAAAACACTTTCAGTCTGGGATATACTTCTCTG
>RJVU01036043.1:2416408-2428813 GCA_003731715.1 Anabarilius grahami
AGTGTGTACGCCTACAGGGCTCTCTCACTGGGACTCAGGTGTGTGGATTGACAGAGAGAAATGAAGAATTTGTATCCGCATAGAAAATCATAATTTACTGTCTCAACCCAAGTAACAGAGAAATAATTGCTAGTCTCACCATACGCACACAAACACACAATAATTCAGCTCCAATAAGACTAAGAACCTCTCATTTTTTATTTCTGTTTTTAGCTGAATGTAAAGGGTTTTTGGAGGTTTTTATGAGTTCATGCTTCCTTTACTTCAATTCCTCTGTCATTCATGAATGATTACTTACCTGTTTTCTTGTCATGGCTATGTAAGCACAGAATTTGTGTGTGTGTGTGTGTGTGTGTTTGTGTTGTGTTCTCAAACAACACAATAAGAAACAAGCAACCACATGTAAGCAAAGCTATTTCAAATGCAGCTGTCAGTTGCGATCTTCATACATTCAGCTCTCTAATTAATGAGATTAATTGCTTCTTAACTAATAATGACTTGGGCTAAATGAGAGGCAATAATTACTGCCTGGCTTACCATTATTAAGTATGTTTTAAAAGCTGAAATCTTTTTAAAAACCCACCCAAACAGTCTTTACACCGAATTAGAGAACCACAGGAAAGCCTGCATTAGAACAAGCTAGTGTAACTTCATCTCTTATGGCAATTTTATGAACAGAAATTAATCGGAGGAAATGAAATTATAGTAATGTGAAGGATATGACATATTAACAGAGACTATCAGATTTCCTGTGTTGGCCAGGCAGATGGGATTGATTCTTCTCTGGAGTGTCTCTTTGTGTAAGGAAAGGGGTCACAGGACCCAGTTAAGCTAATAAGCAAGTCATACGGACATACAGACAGCATTTCAGTGTGTTTAAACAGAGGCTTGTTGTTAGCAGTTAGCAGTTATCAAGACCCTCGTTCTAGGCGGAAGAGGTCCGGGTCTGTCTGGGTTGCACAGGGGTCACCGGTACTGGGTGGCTTCTTTGTATCTTTTCCATTTTCTCAGGACATTCTTGATCTAAAACTTGGGTTTTTTAACTCAGTGGTTTGTAAAGAAGATATACATATAAGTAAATATCAAGTGTATAGAATTGTGGGTTACACTTTAAGGTGTCTTTGTTACACTGTAATTATACATTTAAGTACTGAGTAATATTAAGTAACTTCATGTACTTACCATAGGGTTAAGATTAGGGTTTGGTTTTGTTTAGGGTTAGTTTAATGTAATTATGCATAATTTATAGTTATTACTATAGTAACTAGATGTAACGATGACATTTTGTAATTAAGCATTAGGTTACACTTTATTTAAAGGTGTCCTTGTTAGAGTGTAACTATATACATTTAGAAACTGAGTAATATTAATTAACAATATGTACTTACTATATAATTAGGATTAGGGTTTGGTGTAGGGTTAGTTGCATGTAATTATGCATAAAGTACATGTAACTCTATGTAACAAGGACACTAAAACAAAGTAATACCTAATGTTTTATAATGATTATGTGTAATGTTCTTAATTAGCTTTTTTAAGCGTTAAAGGGTTAGTTCACTCAAAAATTAACCCTCACCCTCAGGTCGTTCCACACCCGTAAGACCTTCGTTCATCTTTGGAACACAAATTAAGATATTTTTGATCAAATCCAATGTGAGGCCTCCATTGCCAGCAAGATAATTAACACTTTCAATGCCCAGAAAGGTACTAAAGACATATTTAAAACAGTTCATGTGAGTACAGTGGTTGAACCTTAATATTATAAAGCGACGAGAATACTTTTTGCATTGCAAAAACCCCCCAAAATAATAACTTTTCAACAATATCTAGTGATGGCCGATTTCAAAACACTGCTTCGAAGCTTTACGAATCTTTTGTTTCGAATCAGTGGTTCGGAGAGCCAAAGTCACGTCATTTCAGAAAACGAGGCTTCGTTACGTCATAAGAGTTTTGGAATTTTAATAGTTCACGTGACTTTGGCAGTTTGATACGTGATCTGAACTACTGATCCGCCATCACTAGATATTGTTTAAAAATCGTTATTTTGTTTTTTTGGCGCGCAAAAAGTATTCTCGTTGCTTTATAATATTAAGGTTCAACCACTGTTCTCACGTTAACTGTTTTAAATATGTTTTTAATACCTCTCTGTGCATCTGAAAGTGTTAATTATCTTGCTGGCAATAGTGGCCTCACTGAGCCATCGGATTTTATCAAAAATATCTTAATTTGTGTTCTGAAGATGAATGAAGGACTTACGGGTGTGGAACGGCATGAGGGTGAGTAATAAATGACATAATTTTCATTTTTGGGTTAACTAACCCTTTAACAGAAAAAAAAAAGGGCTTGTAAGGACTGAAACCCATTCATGTATCAAGGACACTGTTAAGTGTTACCTAATGTTATATAATGATTTTAATTAATGTTCTTAGTTATTTCTGAGTGTTGTCAAAAAAATAATTTGTAATGGTTAAAACCCCTTGAGCTAAAATTCTGTTTCATTTTCACATGTATAGAAAGAAAAAAAAAAAAAAGCTATTTTTATTTTATTTTGTTAGAAAACAAAACAAATTAGTTCTATATAGAAGCCTAAGGTTCTTGGCTTAATTTTAAAGAACACTTTATGCCCTAAAGGTTCTATATAAGGAGAAATGTCATAAATGATTGCATAATACTTTTATGTTTAACAGATTTCTTTTTTTTTTTCTAGTGATAAAATGGTATGTTAACAAGCTGTTTAATTCATAAAATTTAATCAACATTAAAAAAATTATTTAAATCAAAATGAATTAACACTAAATCCATAAAAATGATGCAATGATGGGATCATTTTAAAATGTTTTATATATGAAGCACCTAATAGAACCCTTTAAGGTTCTACTGTATATAGACCTTTTCTTCTAAGTGTGTATGTATTTATCTCTAACGATGTGCAGTGAAGAGTAAGTAGATCTACAAAGCTCTCTAAAAATACAAAATAGTTTTGTGCAATTTCCAGATTTTGTTGAAAAAGTCAGAGGTGCTTAGATCACCTGAGAAATACAACTACAAATCAAATATTTTGACATTAATGACAATTCCCTCCTTGTCTGTGTTTGGCTGTCACACTCAAGAGATAGTCCTCCAAGCATCTCTTTTGCAGAGGAACTGACAGGAAGGGATGACAAGAGGCAAGCCACAGACATCAATAAACAAACATATTCTTGAGAGTGATTTCTACATCTGTCAGTGTCACCGTGGTTACGGTCGCTCCACTATTGGCTGGGAGCCAATTGGGCATGAAAAGCTTCGCCATGGAGTAAATAAAACATGGCCACTCCAACTTGCCAAGCACTTGTGACAAAATGTTTCTTCCTCTCTGCTTCCGACGCACCGCTGGGAGATTATTGTCAAAAACAAGATGAGAGAGAAGGGAGTTGAGGAGAAAGAGAGGGAGCAGAAGAGGGCGGAGAGGTTTCCCTGGGGGTTTACCTCGTTAGCACAGGGGGTGTAAATTGAAACTGGCGAACCAGTCACTGCAACATAAGGGTTACAAATCCAAACAACACATTCAGTCAAACACCCACATGCGGCACTGTGATGCAGACAGGCATACACACTTTAGAAACCAGCCAATTAGTGTGTGACAGGCGCGTGCGCACATGTTTGCGGGTGTGATCTTCATTTCGCATGCCAAAATGCCGCTCCTCTTCAATTCGACTGCGTGATATGCAAATTGCATCATGAAACATTGTTCTGTTAATTGTTTACAACATTTTTTTTGTGTGTTTTGTGACATCTCTGCTAGTTTTCTTGCTTGGAATTATTGTGCATAAATAGGCAGAAAGCACTTTGGGACTTCTCATAAGAGTAAATGATGTTTTTCTTTCAGGGTAATTTGGTGATGTTGTCATGTTCTGTTTAATATGAATGAACAATCATGCTGACAGATAATCTGTGATAAACCCAATGTAGCCTACTTTTCAGATACACATAATTTCCTACCCTCCCCCCTCTTACATTCAGTATTCATATCTCAAATTGCATTTTTTAAAGCAAAATGGAAGTGCTTCTCAAACTTTATCACATTGGCTCAATGTATACAATACAATTCCCTATAATTTCTTTCAGCATTAAGCAAATTGAAATCTCTTTGAGCATAATCTCTGACTGTAAATAACATACACATAATACCATTTTGATTATTATTGCTGTATTTAAAACCACATAAGAGCATCATTCAAGGCCCTGTCCATATAAACACGGGTATTTTCAAAACTACAGCTTTTTCTATGCGGTTTGGCTGTTCGTCCACATGCAAACGCAGTATCCGGTCACTGAAACCAAACTTTTTTGAAAACTCCTAACAGGGTGAAGATTTTCAGAAACTCTTTTTGGCTTGTGACACTGGAACCAGAACCGGAACCGATAATAACCTTTTTTCCAGGCTTCTGATTGGCCAACATGGCTTTACGGTTAGGGTTATATCGCCACCTGTTGGTTTGGCATTCTCTTGACAGCGCATGTTTTTGCTATGACGGAAGAAAAACTCTATTTATTAAAATACCAGTGTATGTGTGGACTAGGCCTAAAACACACAAATCCATCATTAAGTGTAATACTTAAAAAAGGTTAAAACTGCGCATGTCTTAAATTTACATATTTAGCTGTCTGATTCAAACAGACAAAATACATTTTGACATTTAAGGCAATGTAACTGTTCTTAAATTATCTTTATCCATCAGGAAGTGCTTGGAACACCTGTCAGACTGGTTTCATTACTGTCAGACTGGTTTCATCATTCATCAATACCATGCTAAAAATTAAGTGCTGGTACCATTGCTCCTGAGTCACTGAAGCATTCATGGACTGTGAGGTCAAACCTTCTTGTCACTCACTTCTTGAGTGGACTTAAATTGTGGTGCACAGACTTTGATCTGTGTAACGTTGCTTATTCTCATCCCATTTTGTAGAGTTAAATGAGGGTTATCTATATTTTACTTTTGCAAATCTATATTAATACTGTTAATAGATTTTGTAAATGTCGTAAATAGAAGCACTGTTAAACAGAAAAAGAAATTGCAGGTGAAATAAAATGTATATCTACTTATTGTTTTAGGACTGTAAAGTTCCACTCCCTATGCAAATTTCTACACATAATGATGGTTCATAGTGACCATAATTTATAATCTCCAGAAATGACAAAAAAAAGCACCATAAAAGTAGTCAATTAGTACACACACACACACACACACAAACACACACACTCACACACCATTCTGTATTTGGAACGACAAAATTATGAGTTATTTCCGGGTCAACGGTTCCGTAAAAGTTATATGGCTGTTTAGAGGCCAAAAAACATTCAGTTAACACATTCTGGTTTCATAAACTCTTTTTGCACCAAAAAACACATGAAAAAAAATCACAATCCAAAGCAAGTGAATGTGTTGTTGTTGTGTTGAATCAACTCCCCCTTTCTCTAGGAGATAATAAAACATGGTCCTTTTGCAAATTGAAAAGTAAACTCTTATTTTTTTTAAAGCCTGGATAACAGGCTGGTTCATGTAAAAAGTAGGATTAAGATTGTGTCCCAGATTATGCGTCCCTATCCCAGCTCTCCCACTGTCCATATGGAATTACAAGGCCAAAGTAATCCAATAGTTTGTTGTACTCTTGTGATATGTGCAGCTGCAGGACAGCCTGCATTTAAACACAAAGTCAGAGGCAGGCTGGAGATAGCCACGCAGATAGGCTCATCAAAAATGCATTAATGTGACTCTGCCTTTGTTCTGCACTGCTGCTAGCTGAGTGGGAATTGGCCACAGCGTAGAGTGCGGATACCATGTTAAAGATTTATTTCCCGGCTACGAGCACCTCGTATCAAAACCTGTGCTTATGCTTTCAACACACACCAGTGGTGATGTGAATTATTATGTGTGTGCTTATGTTGTGTGTGGGTTTGACTCAAGCCAGGATTAGACTATTGTGGGTGCCTATTATTGTGATTCTGTGTGCGTGTGTGTTTGTGTATGATGATTTAATCGTTTAGCTTGCTGCATACTGTCAAAAAATATGCGCCTGTGCCAAATGTGTGCATAGACAACCAATTCTCACTCCCAAGGTGTTAAATATTGATGCTTGGGCAGGAGCCCCTGGCATCTTTTATAGTGACATTGCCAATACCTTCATTGCTATGAATGCGAAACAGTTTGCGTCATGTATTGTTGGGTCTGGGATAACAACAACGACAACAACAAAAAGTGTCGTGATTTGTCAGAGACAGGATTTTATTTTTATTTTTTTGATTAGCCCAAGGAGGTGTGTCAAGTATCCTATATAATAGAGTTTGAAACAGAATTCTGATTTAGTGCATATTTAGCAATGTATTTACAATTTGTTTTTTGTAGCTAACTAACAAGCTATGAACACTGAATAACTTTCCTGAGGTAAATGTGATCCCAGCTAAAAGGGAACATTCTCAGAATTTTGGCTAACATTCTGAAAAAAAGTTCAAAAGTTTTGTTCCCAAAATGTTTGTAGAATGATCAAATTACTTCACGATTGCATAACCAAGAAAAACTTTAAAAAGTTAAAAGTAAAAAAATAAAAAAAACTTTTCAGAGAACATCCAGAAATTATGTTTTCATAGCTTTATTGGGAACATTAGCGAAACATTCTTAGAACATATTTTTTGTTAACTGGGATGTCAGGTGACATTTTATTGACTTCTTTCCATGGTTGAAGCACTCATGAGAAATTAAACATTTCAATAAGATGTCCTGTATCTTTCAACATACATTCTGAGGTTCATTAATGTTTTTTTTCTCCTCCATACTATAGTAGTTATGTACTGCTCCAAGACACGAACGCTGAGGATCCAAATGCAGTATTTAATGAGAGGGTAATCCATACACAGAGTCAAACAACAGGCAAAGGTCATACACAAGTGAGCAATCCAAACAAAGATAATGTCCAAGGCAAGGGCAAACAGAGAAATCCAAAGAACCAGGCAAAATACAAAAAATAGGAAAACAAAGAAACTCAGATACAAACAGTACAAACATAAACAAGATCTAGCACTAAAAGTGACTGTGAAGACCGGGCTTTTATAGGCAGAACTAAATGAGGCTAATGACACAAATGAAACACAGCTGAAAGTAATCATGGTGATGAGTCCAGGCAAAGGATAATGGGAAATGAAGTCTTTGTTGAATAGGTAAAAGTACTTGGTGGAGTGCCCCCTGGTGGCTTTCACAGGCACTCCAGCTGGTGATCATGACAGTAGTAAAGAAGAAAAGATGACTCGGGCCCACTTTATATTAAGTGGCCTTAACTACTATGTACTTACATATAAATTAATCATTTGATACAATGCACTTATTGTGTACATACATGTTTTTACATTGTACTTATATTTTAAAAACACCAGCATGTAATTACATCTGTAATTAATTTCTGTAATTACATGTATAATTACACTGTTGACCCATCCCTTACACCTTAACCTACCCTTAAACCTACCCATACCACCAAAGCTTTCCCTAACCTTACCCGTATCCCACCTCAATAGCAGCAAAAGTGTTTTGCAATTCAAAATGAACCCAATAAGTACATTGTACTTACATCAAAAAAAAAGTACATAGTAGTTAAGGCCACTTAATATAAAGTGGGACCAATGACTCATGACTCGGCGACTAGTGACCTGTCACACTACACTAAAAAGCATCAGAACGTCATTTATTCTGTGCATCTCATTGTAAAATGCACATAATTTGAAAGAAAAGACTTTGTTTATCAAAAAAAGTCTTATCGTTTCTCCACAAAACAGCTCATTGTGACATTCGAATCAATGATAGACAATGTTGAGGTAACTCATTACAAGTAAGTACCACAAGTTACGTAATCATTTTACTTTTTCAAGTTACTAAAGTAAAGCATTACTATTAAATTTACAATAAAACATCTGAGTTACTTTTTCAATAAGTAATGGAAGTTACTTTGTTTTCCCATTTATTGACTGACACCTTTTCTGTCCCCATGAGAGAAACTTGCAGAGATGTTGTCTCTGTTTGTCATTACCGATTAAAGAGTATCTGGCGCCACCGCACGGTTAAAATAAACACATTTGCAGAGTACAATGGTATTAAAAACGACAGTTTTGGGGACCGTGACAGAAGTTTGATGCTGTCGTGGAACAAGCGACAGTCGGCATTTTTCCTCCTCCCGAACTCGAGTACCTCATCTTCTTGATCTCCTCACTTAAATGATTACATTTCGATGACTTGCGTTTCTTCCCCATGCACCGCAGAAACCACCACAGGTTCATCAATGCAAAATTATTCATTTTTCTGTTTTTGTTGATCACAAAGTACAAAGCAGATAAGGAAAACTAGGATGCTGGGTGTGTTCAGAGCGCCGCCATTACTGTTTACAGTGGTTGGAATAGTGCACTGTGATTGGTTGAGCGGATATATCGCATTCTGCAGAGAAGGGAGAATGGTGTTTGTCTCGTTTTGGAAAGAAAGGGAGAAAACATGACATAATAACACGACGGAAATCGCATTTTGCGTAAAAATAATAAACAACTTTTCAATACCGACCAGATACAATACTGATTTTAGCGCAAACTTGATTTTTTTTTAAATGCCGTTTATCATGTTTTGGAACCAAACTCTTCAAATATGTTAAATTACACAAATATACTTAATGTATTTAATTTCACTTTATTAACCAATGTCTTTGCTGCTAACCTTTGATAATCCAATTCAGCCAAGCAAAAATGACTTTAGATAAATATTCTAGTTTTTGTTGTTGTTTTTTGATCTTTATTGCTGAAGTAAGAATTTTAAACTTTCTTCTCCTGCATCCTTTTCTTCTTCAATCTAGAATTACAGCACAGGTGAAAGGTTTGTTTGAGCTGCGCTGTACTGAACAGGCGTAACTTCGCATTTCCTTCAGCCTGAGGTTTATTTATTTCACTTTTTGTGTGAAAGGGCCATAAAATTTGCCTTTACATACACATACACATACATTCATTCATTTCAAACAAGCCCAGCCCCAGTGTAAAAAAGTAACGCAAAAGTAATGTATTGCATTATTTTCCACACAAATAGTTACTGTTTTTTAGGGTGTAACACAATGTTATAATGCATTACATTTAAAAGTAACTTACACCAACACTGATGATAGAAGAATTGCAAATATCTGTTATTTAAATATTAACTCTCCAACCTAAAATAAAAAAGAGAAAACAGCTTTATAATACTATTTTAAATAGTGCCTTTCAAGGACCCAAGGATGCTTTACAAAGTAGACAAATGCAGATAATACAGAAGTACAAGCAAAGAACAACCATCAGGACAAGCAGTCAAACAGTAAAAATATAGCATGGCAGATGATTTCTGAAGTGTTGATATAGCAGAAAAGAGGAACCCATCAGTTGCAAAAGTCTATATTGAAGAAACAGTTTCTAGAGCAGTTTATTCCAGAGCTTAAGAGCCATAATACTGAACATCGTACCATCAATGGTAGACAGTTTGAACTTGGTTAAAACAAGCAGTCTTTCTGAAATAGATCTAAGAGTAAGGGTGGAAGCGTATGGTTGTATTATATGTTAGACATGAAGGTTCTAAACCATGACAGGTGTTATAAGCTAAAACAAGACGTTTGTACTGAATGATAGGAGTGATGTAATCAGATTTTTTTGTTAAATGTAAGAGCACAAGCAGCAGAATATTGTACCTGTTGCAGGCGATTAAGGGCTTTAGCTGGTAAGCCATTAAAGAATGAGTTGCAATAGTCCAATCTAGAGGATATGAAAGCATGGAAAACAGTTTCAGCATCTTTATGGTTAAGTGAAAGACGTATGCAAACAATATTTTTCTAGTAGTTCAAATCACTAGTCAACAAAGACCCTATGTGTAAACTAGTGGCAGAACTAATCATCTAGTTGGTAATCTCCTAGTGTGTGTGTGTGTGTGTGTGTGTGTGTGTGTGTGTGTGTGAGAGCTACTTCTACATAAGGGTAATGTACAACATATGGCTAAAGATGGTGAGACAGGTGTATCCATGGTGACCACTGTTTGGTGACAGCTTGCTCCTGCTGTCTTCTGGAGTGAGTTTAGCCTGTTTAGTGACCCGCTTTCTCTCTGGTGTGTGTTAGCTGCTCTTCAACTTGTTTAGCTCTAGAGCTATGGACCCTCCTGGATGCTCACAGTTTGTTTTTTCTATTTCAGACCTTGTTTCCTGTTCTACATGGATTATAAATCTGTGTTTGTCAGATACGTGCTGGTATGTGTACGTTGGGGAATATTGCTGTGCCTCAGGGACATGTATGTGTGTGCATTTTGATTGTGTGTGCAGGAACTGTGAGTGTGTGTATGTGGTGCTTTTGTTGCTGACAGTTCTTCTGCGTCAGGTCAAGTGGTGATTGTGCTGGTGGCAAAGGGTAGAGTGACTTTTCTTTCTCGTTTTATTGACAAAGCGTCAGCGGGGTGGCCTTACTGATATGAGCTGGGCGCAGGCAATCAGAAGCAGCGCACACACACTAAAATCACACTCAGAGGCTTGTGTTTGTTCAGTCAGAGGTAGGATAATGGGCCGAAGAGTTTATCAGACAGCCATCTCTGTTTTTCTACTGAAAGAGGGTCTTAATCTGTCTAGTAGCTTTTGTAAACACTAACACGTAGATTGGCTCATTTAAAATCAGATCATGTGTTTGCTGATTGTTTGTCTATCGTCCATAATCTAGTGGATGTCACAGTTATTTAAACATTACATTTAAGTGCCCAGAAATGACTCTCTGACAGGACAACGGAGACTCAAGACTATCATTTCAAGGCAAACAGAGTTATTTGTTAATCATTAGACATCCTGTGGCTGTCTTTATGTAAAGGTGAAGTATGCAGTTTCTGCGACATAGTTTGCAAACGCCCTTCGAGCATGTGGTGCCTCCCCCAACTCAAACTTCACAAACACAGCCATTACAGGTGCTTGTGAAGTCATGTCTCAACAGGTAAAATTAGGCTAGTTTCAATAAAAGGTTCAACATATTAGGAATATTTTTAGCTGTATTGCGAGTTAGCAATTAAGTAGAGTAACACTATATCTAGAGCGAATGCAAGTCTCGCTTATAATAAACCCATCCAATGTATCTGCACCGGGCACATTTTTTGACACGACACGTCACAACTATTTGAGGCCGTCAATAATGGACACATCAAAGTAAACAATATGTCAACTGTAGCTCATAGCATTGCAATGGCTTGTTCACTTTGACATGTTCATGACCTGTTTAATCTTTGAAGGTCTACTCTAAATGCAGTGAATTTTTGCTTAAACTCCTGTACCCGAAGTTTAATGTCTTTATGGTCCTACAGCAGGTAAACAACCTCTGGCTCCGCCTGCTATAGTAGACATGCCCCAAACTTACTCTGAAAGTCGAGCTGCAAAGAGATTGATGGATCTGAGCGGACTGCTCTCAGTGTTTTGGGGGTTTAATGTTTACACTTTTGGAGGAGATAAAGCCTTAAAATGACATTCTAATAGTAGTCAATGAACAATAAACTGGGTTAAATTTTAACATAAAAAAGCCATAAGGTAAATTCTTGTAAATATTGTAAATTCGCAATATAGCATTTATCAAGTGTTTCATTTATTATATGAAATATTAAGGACACAAATGTAGTCCTCAATATCTAAACCAAGGCTAATAGTTGGTAATTTTGTGTCATCAATGATATTGGAAACTATTAGAAACTGAAAAGCCTAAATCTGTTCATCATAAAAAGTCTCTTCAGAAAATTTGGACTAAACCACTTAATTCATATGGATTAGTTTTCTGATCTCTTTATGAACGTTTTGGAGCGTAAAAGTTTCAGTTGTGTAGGCTGTCTATGGAAGGACAGAAAGCTCTCAGATTTAATCAAAAAGATCTTAATTTGTGTTCCAAAGATGGAACAACATGAGGGTGAGTAATTTATGACAGAATTTTCATTTTTTGGGTGAATTAACCCTTTAACCTATTTGCACATGACAATTTGAGCTATTATTCTACATTTGGTAGATTATACAAGCAAATTGAGGGGTCCTATCATACACCTGGTGCAATGCGGCCTGCGCCATGTTGTTTAAATAGCAAATGCATTTGCACCCATTTGTGCGCCCATGGGCGTGCTGGTCTGAAAATGAGGTGTGTTCAAGTGCATTGTTGGTGTGTTGCTATTTTGAGGCAACTGAAAACGACTGCACCATTGACCAACTGAAACCTGGTCTAAAGTCAATGGTGCAATATACAGGTCCTTCTCAAAAAATTAGCATATTGTGATAAAGTTCATTATTTTCCATAATGTAATGATAAAAATTAAACTTTCATATATTTTAGATTCATTGCACACCAACTGAAATATTTCAGGTCTTTTATTGTTT
>RJVU01036043.1:2429477-2453520 GCA_003731715.1 Anabarilius grahami
CATCAGTATTAAAACAATAAAAGACCTGAAATATTTCAGTTGGTGTGCAATGAATCTAAAATATATGAAAGTTTAATTTTTATCATTACATTATGGAAAATAATGAACTTTATCACAATATGCTAATTTTTTGAGAAGGACCTGTATATACATATTTTTTTTATTTAAAGAGTGCGTTAGTAATATGCTCCTATAGGCGGGTGCACAACGCTCGTACACTCTGCTTATTACACACACACAGCAGCAGCACACAAATATGCCAAATATTACAAATAAAAGGATTACAATTTAAAAGATTACTATTGTGTGCATAAAGATAAAAAAATGCTTTGGTGGAATCCGGCTTGTCCCGTAGATGGTCTGCTCGTGCACGAGGTTAAAGCGCGCAAGCAGACCATTTACGGGAAAATACGGATTCCACCAAAGCATTTTTTATCTTTATGCACACAATAATAATCAATTTCCTCACTGGTGAAGCATTCAGTTTTTCTGCTTGCAATTTCCGCCATGTAAATAGCGAATGCGCATTTGCGCCGTGCGCTTTAGACCGTGCGCTTAGATCGTTAAAATAGGGCTCAATGTGTTTAATTTGGCATCTTCGTAAATCAGCATGTGTTTTCTGTATGTGAGAAGGTCATTTGTAGTGCTGAAATTAAAGTGGCCTAAAAGTTTAATCCTTCATCTATTTACCCAAATTTCCCCTGGGCTAACATTAGTGATACTATTGACCTGTAATAACTGTTTACACGCAGCCAGGGCTTAGTGACATTTCTCTGTCACTCTGTAATAAACACTGTTTGGTCTAAGAGTGAGGTAAAATTTCCCCTGAGAAGGCCTGTGGTCTCAAGCCCCCAGAGGTTTGGCTCCACATGACACTGATTGCCACATATGCTCACGCACACACAGACACACACACCTCCCATTGTTTGTCAGTCAGTCTTGCACACCTTCCCATTCTCTCTCCCTCACGCCGACAAGCCTACTCACACACAATGAAATGGGCCTGAAGCCGTCTGACCCAAGCCATCAATGATTAATGGACCAAGCCAAACCTATGGCAGATCAACCTGATGACCAGACAAGCTATGGGAGGTCAAAACAAGACCACCACACACAAACAAAATATCCGCCATATCAATATTACACTGAGCCTGCCTGCAGATTAATGATATAATATTCATAGGCCCCCACAAATACTGAAGCTCGAACCCTACTAACCCAATGGGAGCCTATTAAAACATTATTGTGATTGAAATTAACTCTTTTTCAAGTACTCTTTTGTTTAGACTCCAAGTCATAAGCTTTTACAAATTTCTTTGTGACAGATTCTGGTCTTATAAATCAATACACTTTAAGAGATGTACATTACAGTAAAGAGGCTATGTTTATATAAATAGACAGGTAGCACATAATTCTGTAGAATGAAATAAAGGGTTTTATTATGTCCAGTTATGTCCATAACTGTTCCTGTGTGTGAAGTGTATTTGTATATATAGAAGGGTTGAGCAAAATTCTGAATTTAAGAATTTGTTGATTTTCAAGTCATAGGCTGTAATTTGTGTTGAACTGACCACAACCTTCAGGAAGTTGAATTGGAATCACAAGAAATTACAGAATTGCAATTCAAAGACATTCAGCACCTTACTGTTTAGACAGATCAAACTAATTCAACTTTTCTAAATTAAGTTGCTGTCAAATTACTAGTTATAAAAATAGATTTTAATTTTACCATCCAACTCCCAACAATGACGTTGTTTTCAGATAGCTTTATAAAATGTGTATATATTTACATATCATTTGAGTAAAATTAGAGCATCCTGGGAAATGAAATATTTATATTTATAATTTAATTATTACATGTAATTAAACACCTGCATTAGATGGCATTTCAAGCATTGATTATTTACATCATCTAATGAATCTGGAAATGTCTCATGTTGTTTGTACAACATGTTTAAGGGTAATTCATGCTGGAAAAAAATTAATCATTTTATTACAAACAATGCTTTCAGCAGTTATTTATTTAGTTGTTTTTAAAATCTACTCGCTTAAATTTGAATTCAGATCCCGCTTGCAACCTCAGTTCAAACTTAATTCAAATTAAGCAGTTAAACTGGAATTTACAAGGCATTCTCAGTTAAATTCTGAGTGGTACATATTGGTGGCATGTGGGTTAAATTTGCTCACACTGGTTAATTCCCTATAATGCAAGTGGTGACATAATTTGAGTTTGTAAATGGCACAGAGGAGTGGTATTTAGTCAGAATGAATCTCTCTCTCTTTAGGCACGAGTGATAGTCTCTTTCGCTAAAAGAGATGGCGCCGTGATCTCATAAACAGATGGCTTTGCTGCGCATGGCGTGGCCATTTTCTGGAGAAATCCCTCATTAGCATCGTAGACTTTCAGCCGTCTGATTCATTCGTTTTCAGAATTCCGATTTAAGAGTGAAGCCCTTCAGGCCATGTTGGCAGAATAAACATATGGGTGACAAATAAAATCATTTAAAAGTCTTGGATGGCCCACACAGGGGGCTCAGAACAGCTCTTCCTGCTTATCCGAAATTTCATGCTAGTTATGCCATGAGGACATGTTGTCCTTAAGCGTCCTTATGTCCTCATGCACTCAATACTGATTCAGAGGGCTCTATAAAATCCTCTCAGTCCTGATCTAGTGATTCCCCCTCACATCTTACTTGGAGTGTTTCGACTGCCCTCAGCAGTTATTGCAGCCGTAAGCCTGTATCTAAAGCACTGTGAAGTCATACATTGGTAAACACAAACAGATGTACCTTCACATCAGTGGCTGACCATGTGGTCTCTGCACAACTGCAGGTTATGAGCTGTCTTTGATATGAGTTTTGTAAAAAACTTTTATGTTTGTGTTAACCCTGCTATCTGTTCCACCCAGGAACACTCGCTAATTAGCAGAGCACTTTTGCTCAGTTCTGGTTAATAGTAGCCTGTCTATGTGTGTATGAGTGTGTGTGTCTCAGTGGCAGTCCAGCCTGAGCAGGTTTAATTGATGCGGGTCGTCACACTCAGTGAACCCCACCGAGCACCTCCCTGCTCCGCCTCCATGCATTAATGCTAATTGTCTGTGATGTCTTTCTCCCTGTATACCAAATACCTTCTCTCTTTCTCCTCATCTATCTATCTATCTATCTATCTATCTATCTATCTATCTATCTATCTATCTATCTATCTATCTATCTATCTATCTATCTATCTATCTATCTATCTACTAGTGGTCAAGTAGCACTGAAATGTGAGATTTGAATACTCTTGCAAACATCATATTGCAGTATACCTAGAGGCCATGCCTAAGGAAAAAGAATAAAAAAAGGAGAGAAAGTCCTCCTTGTGTAAGTGGTGTTGTTGTTGTTTTTTTGTTTTTTGTTTTTTTTTGTAATGATTTTACAAGTATCTACGTACTAGAGGCAAATGCTCTTAAAACAGAAGAAATAAAAATTTAGATCCGACTTTGGCAATATTTTTCACCTTTTTAAGTAGTCGTTTGTCTTATGATGTAAGACATTATGAACAAAAGAATGTACTGCATAAAAGATAATGCTACAAAATTGAAACATGGTGACTGTTAAATGCAGTAGGTTAAGCTTGTGCTAGAGGTGAATATTTAATATTTAGAATCTCCAGAAATGTCAGTGTAAATCTGCTAATATCCATAAATACATTTTTTTACTTGTATGACTCTGTGAACTGCTTTTGCAAGTTTAATGCTTTATGTTTGTAAAATTACTAAACAATATGTATTGTAAAAAGCCCTATTGAAATAAAACTGAACTGAATAAATTATACTAAAGGTATACATAAAAAAAAAAAAAAACATAAAAAAAAGCATATCACAATATCACCTCTCAATAGGATTTTGCAGCTAAATCAAAGACTCTACGGCTTTAGCTGATAAATTCACACGCAGTCTTACGGATACATTACTGTTCTACATACAGACACAAAAGCACTCAGGCTCTTTACTGAGGTTTCAAGAACCCTCTTAGAAAAACAGATGGAGGGAAAGTGAGAAAGATAAGCGAGAAGTTCTGTAGCGATAGGGATTGTGTGTGGCCGATGCATGTTAGATTCAAAGGCCTAGATTCACCTCTGCTGTACGGACCTCAAAGTTTTTTCTTATACCTACAGGCACTTTACTACAAGACTTAATGTGTCTTTATAGCACACATGACAGAAAGCTCTAGGACATAATCGTTTTCTCTCATGCACACAGGCAGAGGACAAGACAGGGAGGGTGGGACAGAAAGAGTAAGAGTGGGAGTGAATTGAGCCCTGAGCCAAACACAAGAGGTCAGAGGTCACCTCACTCTCTGTATTAAAGTGCAGCTTAAGCTGGTTTAGAGAGAAACTCATAAGAATTATAAACACATGGGGCCACCAAAGAGGCACGGCACTTGAGAGGGACCAGATACAGAATAATAATCATGCCAGCTAAATCACATAGGCTATTTCTCAAACGTAGACAGGCTATCACAATTAAGGGCTTTACCTGCTGATACTGATGCAGCGTCTTATGACAAAGAATAAAATCTACAAACATAAATGCAATACATAGCCAGTGTTTGTCAAGGAGGTCAGTGATACTGTCACGGCATGGTTGAGGCAAAGATGAAAAAGAATAGGATTTAACTGCAGCAGTCTTTATTTAATAACAAAATCAAAATAACAAAATACTCAGGAGTCTCAGAATTATCAAAAACCATGAACAGAACAACCACCTTCCATAGACGAGAATGGAACTGAGACTAACAGAAAACAGGCTCAATATATACCAACAAAAAAATAAAGGAAGAAACGAAAAGCAGGTGAGGTGCATTAAGAAAACAATGAATAACCATGGTAACTAAAACTCAGACATAACGTGACACATAAATATTATGTTTTGTTCTGTATTTTCTTTTTTTGTAAAACATAATTATATAATACATGTGTTTTTGAAAGAAGTATACAAAGTGTTATACAAAAATACAGAACAAAAGATAATATTCAGAAATATCATTACCAAAAAATGTAAAGCCAGTATTGCAGTCTTCAGTGCAGTGTCACATGATCCTTCAGAAATAATAAAAAAAAATGCTCATTTGGTTTGCTTAATATTTTTGTAGAATTTCCCTTTTTTTTTCTTTGATGAATAAAAAGAACAGCATTTATTTGAAATATTTTTTGTAACATCATAAAAGTATTTACTGTCACTTTTCAATTTAATGTGTCCTTGCTGAATAAAAATGATTAATTTGTTTACAAAAAAATCTTACTCACTTTTGAATGGCAGTGTAAATTATTTTGTTACTTATTTTATTTATTTACTTTTAAATAGTGTCAAAGGAGAAAGATACTTTATGCTAACCAGCTTTTCTTGACCCCTTAACCATATGTATGTGCGTTTAAGATGTAATACTTGTTTAGAGGGTTTAGTCTCATTCTTGCAATGTGTGGAAAGGAATCTTCTAGGAATCTGGTTTAATCAAATCACATCCATCTGCTTCCATGACCAGCCTTTAACCTTTGTACTGTGTACACACACAAAGACAATCTTCCATCCGGATCATTGAATGCTGTAGACCTATAAACTCTGCTGCAGAGTTGACCGAGTTCCTTTGGATGTGACCAGTGCTTAGCGGGTGAATTGTCAGTCAAACGCTGGTTTGACTGACAATTCACCCACTGAGCACTGTTTTTTTAACAAATTAATCAATTGCAAATTGCTTTGTCTGAATGCTAGAGTTTGGTCAGTGTCCAACAGAACACTTACCAAGAGTTTTGGTTTCTAAATGCTCACAGTCCAGCCCTATGTACCTGTCTTTTTTCTCTCTTCACACAACCCTTTTCTCTTTATTGTAATTCAATCACAGTAAAAATAAAGACAGGGAGGGAAAAGCATTGTTGGATTCCAACAGCCATTTTACACACACACGGCCTTTCCATCATTGCAATCAATCTGCACTTTAACCAAAGCCTTTTTTCTTGGATAAGTGAGGCATTTCACAAACACTATGCACATGCCTTTGTGAGTAACACAGTTCAAATAACATTCCGTTGAATTGTTTTGAATGACAGGGAGATAGGCACAACCTTAAATCAGCAATACTCCCTCTACAAACAACACACATACTGTAGCAGCTAAAAGTATTTATTTACATAAAGCATGTAACGTAATGCACAGCTACATTTGTGATGCTCATCAGCCAATTATTCAGCTGTTCTAGACTCCTGAGATTTCCTCAAATGGTCTTAACAATGCCTTTGGAGATTAGCTTTTTTAATGTGGATAATTATTTTAACAACCTAAACATAATGTAGTGCCAGATAGCGATGTTCTTATCGGACTCTAATGATCGCGGCTGTGCCGGCACATGACTTAATCTATCAGATCTTACTTTTAAAGAACAATGACATTGGCGGATAATAAAGTCAAATTCAAAAGACTGCAGCTACCTGATTAGTTCAAAGCATGCCGCCGCTTTGACACTCTGCCTCTCTCTCCCAAAGATGAATGAAAAAGGTAGAGCACGATAAAAGACGCGAATCAGACTCTGTTTGCCTTTTGTTTTAAACAAAAGTTCATAGAACATGGCTCCTTTTTTGTTACATCACAATGGTTCTGTGCCGAGTGACAGAGAGAGAATAAAAACAACTTTATTTTTACTTTCTCTTTATGGAGATGGAGAACAATGAATACTTTCATCTTTATTGTCGGGATACATTTTTTTTAACCCACTCACTGCCAACCTTTTATAGACTACATTTACTTCACAAATAGGTTACAAACTTCCATTTCTCTTTTTGCTTTTTTTGCTGAAAGCCTTGAGCGTTCCAGCTAGCTTGAGGCAACTAGTGTGTGCGATTGCATGTGTATGTGTGTACTATAACTCAGCTCCTTACATGTGAGCAGATTTCGGCCTCTTTCTCAAAGCAAAGCACCATATGTCTAAAGCCGTCTTCTTAGATGGACTATGAAAGGGAAGAGTAGGGAAAACAAGTGGGCAATTGCCGAGTTTATGCATTAATTTCCCTTTACAATGACAATACACTGACCTAGCCTAAACCTGCAGCATTCCATTTGCTTGTGTTATGCAGAAATAAAGCATCTCCTGCATAAGTTGTTGTCAGGGAGATGGATGTCCTCAAAGCGTCCGGTGCAGGGAGAGAATGAGGGGGGCTATGCTGCCTCTAAAGTCTGACAAATCCTGCTGTTCCATCGCAACATTTTGATAAGCTTTTACTGAAGTGGTTTAACAGAGCTCTGGGAGTTAATTGTTTCCTTTTCAACTTTCTTGCACGGCAAGCAGTTTTTGTAGTGGCTCGGATGTGGGGAGACTGCCAGGCGACTTCAGAAAGACAGGGAGAGACCAAGGGATCACGTTATAGCAAACTGTACATTCTGCGAGTTCTCATAAAGGCCTAATTCTGTCAGTAGGTTCTGATGGCTAATACACATAGCGCAGATTGCTTGGAAACAATGTGTTATTTGTCATATCCCTCTATATCAGAAACATCAAATTTAAGAGAACCATCGCTCCCAGTCTCATGACAGATGTGATGGACACATATCATCTTATATAGACTCCAGTGGGCAAAGAAGGATGTGTTGGAATGTAAATCAGTGTAGTGTTACCACAATACACTACATTAGCAGTTAGAACTAGTGAAAACAAACTAACTTGGATGTTCCTTCTTATTAAAGGTGCACAACATAATAATTCTTTGTTTAAAAAGTTTTCCTCTTTTATCATTTTAGAATTTGCATTATGTTTGAAACTGTTGAAAATCATGCATACTCACATCAGATGCTAATATAAGTAGCATTAGTAGCCTAATAAATGTGGTTTTATTTAAAATGGATATGATGCTATATTCAGTTTGAACTAAAAACATGGCTTTGAGGAATAGATCCACTGCAGTCCACTTAATCCCTGCACCTGAATATGCCCTACAATGTAGTAGGGAAAGAAAGTATGTGAAAAGATATGTCTGAATTCATAGTATTTATAAAAGAGTAGCCGAAAAGTACCCAGATGACCTCCTACTTCCGGCAAGATTCTAAAGTATGCCTCATATGGACATTATACCATACTGGGCCATGGGAGAGAAATTGTTAATGGCAGTTAAGCAATGCAACTAATAACATAAGTCACATGATTATGACAACATAATGGAAGTAGTACGTCCAGATTTCATTCATTCTACAGTCTACACATTCATACTATATAAAACTTTTTTAATGGTCTCAAAGTTTGTTTCTGATCAAATATAGTATCTACTCACAGTACAGTATGTGATTTCGGATGTATCTAAAGTCACCTCATGTTGCTTCTAACCTGCATGATTTCGTTCTTCAGTGGAACATAAAAGAATATGTTTTGAAAAAAGTCTCAATGTTTACAGTATGTGTCTATGTCAATGGGGTCCAATTTCCTTCAAATGATCTTCTTTTGTGTTCCACACAAAACTGTAGCGGCAGTCGTGGCCTAATGGATAGAGAGTCGGACTTGTAACCCAAAGGTCATGGGTTCGAGTCTCAGGTCCGGCAGGGATTGTCGGTGAGGGGAGTGAATGTCCAGCGCTCTCCCCACCCTCAATACCTTGAGCAAGGCACCGTACCCCCAACTGCTCCCCGGCGCCGCAGCAATGGCTGCCCACTGCTCCGGGTGTGTTTTCACGGTGTGTGTGTTCACTGCTGTGTGTGTGCGCACTTGGATGGGTTAAATGCAGAGCACAAATTCTGAGTATGGGTCACCATACTTGGCCACATGTCACTTCACTTCACTTCACTTCAGAACAGATGACATGAAAGACATGTCCAGTTTTGTTTAATGTCCACATATTTTTAATGTTACACTGGCTCAATGATACTGAATGAATGGTACTTCCATCTATTCATCAGTCTTGCTGTCATTCACTCCTTATTAAATACAGCTTCTTCTCTGACTATACTCTATTTCTTGCACTTCATTACCTACTCTTCACTCCACACCGACAACACTTTGCTCCTGCTAATGAAAACACCTTCTTTTCTGGTGTTGAGAAGCTTTGGATATTCCTCCAGTGTCATCCATTCCTTTCTCACAGCCATTTGATTGGTTAATAGGGGGAGTTTGCAGCGGTGCAGATTTAAGCTATTTGTCATGGCTGTGCTCCCCCAGACATGATTGATGCCCAGGCCGCTGGTGATGAGCTGCGGCTCCAATGATTCTTTATTAAAACGCTATCCAAGCTGACATTTACATATTAAAATTGTTACTTAGAGCAAATCCTCAGTGTGGAAACAACGGACTAACTGGTGGCGAACCATATTGATCATTCTGACACCGTGCTTATGAATTTATGAGGGAGGTGAGGACAGTGGGACGAGGCGTCGGACTGAAATTGGAGCATGAAAGGAGGAAGAGAGTGTGGAAGAAAGAGAGAAAGAAAAGAGCAACCTATTCTTTTTCTTTGCTTTAGCAGAGGCTTAGTTTAAGTGCTGTTGGTAATAGCCTGGGTCAATACTGTTAGATCTGCCAGCCTCAGTAAGAGAAGTATCAAGGCAATTGAGCTCACCTTCAATTGTTTGGCTCATGATCTCTTAAGTCAGAGAACTTCTGACAATACCATTACTTTATGCAGAAGTCTTGGGTGGTTCAGAAGGTAGATTAAACTCTTGAATCCTTTGGCTGGTGCTAGCTTGAGGCTAGTGTTGTTTTTGGCGGCCTGTTTTAATTTTAGTTTTAGTCTAGTCTTTGTGTCAAGCTGTCATTTTAGTTTTTATTTTTTTCAGTCACATTCACACTCTTTTTAGTCTAGTCAAGTTTCAGTCGACTAAAAGTCTGAGCATTTTAGTCTTATTTTAGTCAGAATTATCCATGACTATTTTAGTCTAGTTTTAGTCGACGAAAACTGATGACATTTTAGTCTAATTTTAGTCAATGAAAATTTTATTTTAGTCTCTTTTTAGTAATGCAATTCTATTTAACCCAATCAATATAGTATAGTACCTAGTAGTATAGACGAAACTAAAATTTTATTTTAGCCAAACCCATTTTAAACAAGGTTATCTTATTATATTGTTACCTACATTATATAGATAATACCTTATAATGCCTTGAGATGTCTCTTATCCCTTTTAGACCCTTTTTTTTTTTTTTTCTGAGCGACAAACACAAAAGTAAAGACTCATAAATCCAAAACTGTAGCAAGGAGAGTCAAAAGGTAGGTATCATTTGATAGAACACTTTTAAATGTTTTAAAAAATATAAATTACATTACATTTGGACATTTCCATGCTGAAAAACTGCTGATAAAAGACTATATATACATCTAATATATATATAAAATTTCATTTTATAATTTTTCATTTTTTTTATTTGACATGGAATAACTCAGGAAGGCAATAAGATCAGATCAATTATTTTTTGGTGATGCTCTCCTACATGTGAGCTTAATCTTTTTCAAATTTTGTGGTGATAAAGTGTTGTTCAGTTTTTCGCAGCTAGATGGCGCCCACGGGCGGTAAACTCCGGTTTAGAGGCTCTTCTCAGCACTCGTTGGAAGTTTTTCGAAATAGTTCGATGCATTGAACAGCTGAGTTTCTAAGTTTTAAGATGATACCTATTTTGTGTTATTCCACGTTGGAAAACGAACATGGATGGGTCCGGGAACATTGGATACACACTGCATCCCGGAAAGATGAGAGACATGTCTATAGCCAAGTATGTTAAATCATTCCATGAGTAATATCTTGTGATCAACGCAATATATTATGTTGACTTTGGATTCATTTTAATCATAAGAATCTGCTTTAAATAATGATGTGCATTCTCTATGATCTGTGCATTTTTCATTAAGTTATGAGCACGTGAAATCTACATATACCTACATGTCGGTCCCATTCTCTATGTCAGAGGAAGTGACGTCGCCTGCGTCTGCGCAGTGCGACCTGATGCAGCCCCTGAAGTGAGACACAGGAAACAGAAATACTGCAAAAATAATTATAACGCGACTAAACGAGACGAAATAACATAACATTTCGTCTCGTCTCGTTTTGGTTAATGAAAATTAAGAGACATTTTAGCATAGTTTTTATTTTGTAAACCACATTTAGTCTCGTTTTTATTCGTCAACAATATTGCATTATACATTTAATTATCGTCATCGTCACATGACCAGCATTTACGTTGCGTCTCGTCTCGTTTTCGTCACGTGATAAAGGTTCGTTGACGACGATATTTAGTCATAATTTTCGTTGACGAAAGCAACACTACTTGAGGCCTCATTTGATTTCTGTATCATCTTCTGCTTTGATGCAGCAAGATTCGTAGCCATAGTCTTTTTCACAATGTCAAAATGTAGACATTCGCAACCAAAAGTGACAAATTTAAACCAGTAAGTTATAAAGTTTTTTTTTTTCTCTCTCTCTCTCATGGCCTAGGGGTTGTAGTTGATCAGGATGTCCCCTCAATGATCGAATGAAACCTTTACCACAGTGAGGATTCATGATTTGCAAACATTTTGGTGACAAAACAGGCAAAAGACAATAGTGACTAATGTTTTCGCTAATTAAATTTAGGAAACAAAGAACACAGAAACAGAGACATCTTTTGGAGCGACTCAATCACGGCACGTGCTATTCTTTTGTTTTTGTGTGTTATCCATCCTTCTCTTCAATATATGTCTGTGATTTGCATGTGCGTTTTTTTTTTTTTTTTCTTGGTAAAGAGCTTAAGTCGTCTGGATGGGGGAAGAGTATTTGTTAAGTGATCCCCATGGCCGTGGGCAAAGACCTAAATCTATTCTGACACAAGCTTAGCGTCTGTAATCCTATTATTCCCATCTGATCCTGGGCTCAAACACAAAAACAAGTCACATTTCTGCAGCGAGTTGAAATGATGTCCTATTGTGTTGCATCTGGACTCTGCTCTCAATGTGCCCACTTTACCTCATCTTCAGAAAATCAAGGTAATGTAGAAAACATGTAGAGAGAAGTATGGCGTTCTCTTTACTGTACCACAGGTGGACCAGCAACAGTATAGTGAGGTTCAGACAGCTGCATTATAGACAGTTGAGCTTAGGAGTAAGCAGGGTTGTGCAGAATTTCCGTTCTGTAGAGTGTGAATGTGAATTGAATTGGCCACAACACAGGAAGTCAAATTAAAATGAAAGGATGAGGAATTTGAATTGCAGTTCAGAGAAATTCAGCAGAATATGGGAATTCTGGAAGTTTTCTTCCACCTGCTTATATCCTGTAAGACATAAAATGTTCAAATTGTTTTTTTGTTTTTTTTACAGTAACACTTTACAATAAGGTTTCATTTGTTAACATTAGTTAATGTGTTAATTAACATGAAGCAATACTTAACCATGAGCAATACATTTGTTACGGTATTTGTTTGTTCTTTGTAAACGTTAGTTAAAAATTCAGCTGTTCATTGTGTGTTCATGTTAGTTCACATTAACTAAAGTTAACAAATACAACTCTTGATTTTAATAATGTATTATTAAAAGTTGAAATTAACTAACAAAGGTTCATAAATGCTGTAGAAGTGCAGTTCAGTATTAGTTTACGTTAACTAATGTAGTTAACTAATGTTAACTAATGAAACCTTATTGTAAAGTGTTACCTTTTTTTTACTTTCAAACAAGGTTGTCAATGAACATAGACTGTCTTTGAATTTCAAGTCAATAGGTAATTCTTCATTAAATTCAAAATTCTGAGTTAAAATCAGTTCCTCTTTACTGCATAATTTCAAATTCTCAAATTAGATTTCAAAATGCATTCAGTTACAGAAAAAAAATAAATAAATTGCAATTTAGTTTTAAAAAGCGATCTTTTTGAACTGTGGAGGAAGTTTTGAGGTGTAAAAATACATAAAACTTCATTTGTTTTTATTACCTGACCCCATTACGTTGCATTTGATATTATGGATGTGTAAGCAAGCATATCATTGGTAGTGAGAGAGAAGAAAGATATAGAGCATCAAGGGACAGTTTGTTTGCGATCATTTCACTGTGAACAACACCTTCTGCTGCGAATGATTAGATGAATCCTCATATGGGACCAGTATGGAAATGAAAGAGACCGGAGGGAGATGTCCGTGAAGGACATTTTGCACACATGTGTTTGGACACAAATGTGTGTATGTGCCTTTTCAGACTCATTGACACACTTGAATTGCTAGCAATTGCTGAAATTCAGTATTTGTTTTCAGAACAAAACATATGCAGAGCCTGTTTACACCAGATATTAACATCCATATCCACAAGTGGACAGACCAGACAGATTCACACCTAGAATTACCTATTACCTTTGCTTCTAACATTTGTTCTGTTTAATTTAAACTTGGAAACTAAGTCTTTTTTAATGTGTTTAATTTTTATTGTGGTGCCGTGATTACATTGGAGGCAGTACACTTATACATATAGGTTACACAATTACCCCTAAAGGGTGCATATTAGTATCTTGAGTGAGGAAATTATAATTTTAAAGGTGCATATGATATGTTAAAGGTACCCTATATATATTAGAATTTTATATATTTGTACCTTTTTAGGGAACTGCCCTATAGTAACAAGCAGTTGTACCCCAGAACATAGGGTGCTTTCACACTGGCAGTTTAGCTCGAAACAGAGCATGGATCACATGAAAAATTGGTAATGTAAAAGCTATCACCCAGACCTGGGGTACCAAACCTGAGACTACATGTAGGATGTTGTCTGAGTTCGGTTGTAATGGAACTGTGGCACAATTTGCAGGAATGTGAGAGCAACTGCTACTCAGGTGCGCACGTGTTCAGGAAGTTCAGTTTTCTATCATGTGCCATGCACGTATGTGACTATGTAAGATGAACGCAAATGCACCAGGGTTCCATAGAATCATTAAGTGTGAACAATTCGGGAGCAATTACACTCAAACTGCAGCAAACACGCCCAGTGTGAAAGCTCCCATAGTCTTTTGATGTTTTGAACACATCAAAACACATTAGCATGTATGCTACAAATGCAATGCGGTTATGAGTTTCTGACTACCTCTAAATGATATCACAATATATTTTGGACCTCATCTAGACCTGCACTTATGGCCGTCCAACTCTGACTGAACCACCCGAAGCAGATGTTAATAAACGGAGCCATAGATTCACAAACATGAACATGCAATGCAGTTCTATAGTATATAACAATACCATCACCATCATCAGTGGTCATCATCTTCATCTTCAAAATCATCACTCCCTACCTTATTAGAATCAGACCCTGTGAACTCATTCCTTCCTAGAGGTTTAAAATCAATACTGTTGAAATTAAACTCTTGATTTTATGGTTTAAGCAGTTCAGACCTCCCTGAACCACCATCTCTGGACATCTCAGATGAAATAATGATGTTTGAATCCCCCTTTTAAACGCCTTAACTCTGTCTGAGCTGTGATTGAAGAAGTTTAGAATTCCCTTTTCAGTCTCTAAGGAATAGATTGATTTGTTTTTCATTGGTTGTTTTTCCATTGCTCTTACTTTCTCATTTGTGCGGCTCACTTCCAAGTGTTTCTTCGTTCCATTCCAATGTGAACAGAGGCTTAAAGCTTTTACTGCCTCTTTAAATCCACGGGTCATATAATACTCAGGGTGAAGAGTAAACTCTTATTAGGGAAAATCCACCACAAACAAATACGCACTTACCAAGACCATTTACAGGTTGCTGAAATCATTAAACAAGAGTAGCTCAGTGTTGCAAAGAAGAAAACTGTAAAACAACTATTCAGCACATACTGTAGATACTCTCTAAGGGCTGTAACAGAATCCAAGATCCTCAAATAGAGAAGAAAAAGCCTTGTCTCTCCTAACTTTCTCAATCACTTCATTTAAAAAAAAGTGTCAGGGCCGAAATTTAATTAATTGCTGTAATTATGTATTTTGGACAACTTACTATTGAGTCAGTCTCAGCTGCTTTTACATTTTTCAAATACCACTCAGTTTTTTGGCCACACCACATTAATTATGCTAATTAACAATTTTGACAGTTAATTTAAGATAATTAATAAAAATACTAATATTAGATGGCACACAATTGGAACAGAAGGAGAAAAAAGGTTCTCGACATGCGTATGAGAGGGGGGGAAAAGAAAAAAAAAGTTCTCTCCAAACTGATTTTTAAATTGCTTCACTTATTTTTTTAAATTCTCTGAGAGTTTTACTTTTCACTAACTCTTCATTCCTTTCTTTTCTTATTAATGGAAGCATAAGAGACTTGAACTGGTTGAACACTGTCAAATAATAATGTCTCTTCTGACCGCCTTGCTCAGCAATATAAGCAAAAATTTAAAAGTTCTTTAAATGAAAAGCAAAAAGAGGTCACCATAAATACAGAGCAATACTCTGAAGTACATTAACATTGATTTTCTGATTACAGAGAGTCATTCAGTGTCATGATCTATAAAACTCAATCATAGCTCATGGCATCCGTATGTCTGCTTTTAAGAGGGTGGATTACACGTCCATTAATGAACCTGAGTGGATGCTCTTAGACTGAGAGCTTTAGTTCCATTTGCACTACTGAAAGTTTCACCGAGTTATGAGAAAGTCTTTTTTGTGAAGTTAGAGAACAGGCTTGATATAGCATTGTTGAGTCGGTGAGTGATGGTGACTGGCGCTCCTGTGAACCTTTTTGGCAGTGGTAGACTCATTTACACCTGCTCTCTCTCTCTCTTTCTCTTTTGTACTATTCTGCTGAATAGATGTGTGCCGTTGTAAGGAATTCATCACTGTCCTGTTCACACTCACAAACGTGAGCCACACACACAACCAGACAAACATATGTTTTCTCAAGCTTAGTTATGCTTTTACCTCACTTTGTTCCATATTCTCTATCAAATGATGTTTTATTAACAAAATTTGGGAGGAGCATGTTCAGATAATTACGTCAATTAACATTAGGAGGTGTATATACAGCAGACTTACCTCTGTTGTTCAGCATCCCTCCACCACCCAATCTCCTCACTTCTAACAATTCTTATCCCAACCTGGGATGGGAGGGATTACTTTGAGGGATTTACCCTCCTCCCCCACTCCCCTGACTCCCCAGCATTACTGAACATTTAAAGAAGAATAAAAGACATTTTGTATGGAAAGTGGCGCTTTCTTGCATTACTTTTCTTATGGTTTTGTCAAACGACAAGTCACACCTGAGCAATCAGTCAATCAAACAAATCAAACAATCAATAAGATGAAAGAAATTGTATTAAGATGTATACAAGCCACCTCAGGATAGCACAGTTCTTTACATATGAATGGTAAGCTTAAATTTGAATGATTTATTGCAGTCCTATGAAAGTGACAGTTTTTCTACCACTAATGCTTTTTAAATATAGCTTCCATTTACACTTGACAAGTGGGCTGCATTAAATCATTTTAAGGAAAGTTTCAGATGTAAAAGTTCTCAGTTTTATTCACTCACTCTGACAAATTGTCTTTTAAAGGGACTGAAAATGAATGCTGAACTTGAGTGGTCTTTGGAAATGATTGATGTGTTTTCGGTACATTACTGAAGTAGTCGTTCACACCACACCATCAACAATTAATTGTTCTGATGGCGATTTCACTTTAGCATTAAAAAGGAAGCGAAATCATGACCCATGTATTCAGAAGCCTGCAGTGTATATTTAAACTGTAGAGCCAGACTGGATTGTATTCCCAATAGGTCTGTGTGTCATTGTGTCTGGCTTCTGAACCATGTTAGCTCATTAAGGAAGTCAAAGTTGAATAAGTGATGAAGAGATTGTTCATCAATCCAGTCAACACAAGTAACCTTCAGCTCTTTGGTTTATATTGCTCTTTAAAGAAAGCATATTTAAAAATGTCTTAAAAATTGATCATAAAAAAGTATATTTTATGTGTAAGTGTGCTGTTTATGTTTGAGCTTAGACTTAATACTCACACTTGTGAAAATGTTTATTTTAGAGAAGGCAGTCGTTTTTGAGCAGAGGCTGTGGAGACTATATTTAGGCTAGATCATTTACTGTACTTCTAGAACTTCTAAGTACAGTTTGCTTTGACTTTATGTGAAGGACGTTCTTCAGCTTGACTTTGTCTTGATGAGGTCTGTGCTTTAGCATGATGAAGTCGTAGGCACTGACTTTGTTATGGTGTAAAAAAAAATAAAGGCTGTGTACTGAAGCAGCAAACCATGTGAGTTTTTTTTTTTTTTCTTTGGCATCCCTCATCAAGAATTTTTTGACCCTATAGTGCTGAAGTGGACAGAACAAGGGCGGGAGAAGATTAGCGGGCATGCTAATGTGTGTATAAGTGAATTAGCAAGTTATGCTATTTTTGGTAGTTAAACGTAGAAAGATGAACGCAAGCAAGCTCTTAACATACGGTGAAAATGGTTTGCTTGCTCCATCTATGACTGAGAAGAGCAGTTTCAGTAGCTAGCTGTGATTGTGAGCCAGAGTGGCAGGTGTCTGGGGGTTGGAAGACACACACATGCATACACTCACACACATGCACACAAGTTCCCTACTGGCTGTTGTTATGTGCTGGTAAGAGCTCAGGTAATGGTGTGGTATTGCTGATGTAATTTGCTGTAACAGATGCCAAACACAGTTGCCGGTGTGAGCTGTCGCATTGACGCTGTTATTGTTGTGACTGCAGCCATTTTAAATCTCAGGTGTGTTTTAAAGCTGGCAACAGTTGATGAGAGGAGGCAAGATGAATCACAAATATTTATGTGTGTGTGCTTGTGTGAACTCAACCCAGTCCTGTCCAAACATATAGACCCTTGTGCAAACACACTTCCGCACACAAGTAAACCAGGATGAGGACATCCCGACACAACACATAAAACTCCCTTTGCGCTCTCGACCCTAAATAAAGCTACATGTCCGCCTTCTCAAATGTCCAGCCTCTTTTTAATAGACAAAAAAAAAAAAAAAAAAACTACCTCTGGTCTATAAAATCAGATTAGTCAAGTTTACATAAATAACTCATGGAAATAGGTTGCAGTGACCCATTCAGACTGACATTGTGTTGCACTTTATTTGCGTAGGTTGGGCTTATTTACTCAAGTAAATTATGTCAGGTGCAATGACGCCATTGTTCACAAAAAAGTTCTTATATGAACTTGGGTAATTGACATGAGGTAGTAGGAAGATGCTTTCTCTTTTGATCTTTCCCACTCACTACAGCTTGTTTTCATCAAACTGTGTTTTCACCAAGCTTGCTGTAATTTAGGGACGAGGCCAGAAATGTTCAAGGGGATTGGTCTTCATAAAAGACTGTGGGCAAAGCATATAGTTGCATCCCAAATTACGCACTATACTATGCACTATGTACTTAATCATATAGTGTATAAATTGTATATGGTTATTTTGTCATTCAACATTAGAGATGACAGCCCCTCCCCTTCCACTACACAAGGAAAGCTGTGACAGGTGTGTGTATGAAGTGTCCAACACTCCAAACTTCATTCATTCATTCATTCAGTTAATTGAGTGCATCATACAGGTATTTTTTAAATGACCACCCCCCCCCCCTTTTTTTTTTTTCTCACACTATTTATACTACAAAACAATATATGTGAGTTATATGTGAGCTGAGTCGGAATGCACATGGGCTAATTACGAGCTATAGGCAAAACAAGTCAAAAATGTCGATTTTGGTCAAACTTTAGGTTTTCACAAAAATTTATTAAGCCCTCATCTAGCGATCCAAATGCTTCAAATAGCAATTAAACATCTAAAAGTATCTTTATTTGTATGTTTTCTGAGAGGAGTATCTTTCCTTTGTCCTTGAAAAATGTCGCTTTTCTCTGCTCGCTTCACCACTCAGGCTTCCCCTTATCAACTTCCTCATTAGTCCAAGTTTGATTTCATTTTAAAGCGCAGCATTTCCAACTTTGTGAATATTCATAGCGGATTTTTGATGGCATGAGTCTGAACCAATGAAATTTGATTTTCAAATTTCATGCTGATGTAAACAATCTATCTTACTCGCACTGACTGATAGATCCAAAGTGCTCGCACAAAGACGCCTCAGACAGCACGTGATCCCAATATACACATATAAACAGAATTACAGTACTTCAAGATCAGACTCCATTGTTAAATGACAAAATAACCTTATACAATTCACGCACTGCATGGATGAGTACATAGTGTATAGTGTGTCATTTGGGACGCAACTTATATATTTTGAACACTCTGCAAAAAATACATCAATAATTAATCACACTTTTTGTTTGTGATTCTGAGGAGCAAGTTGGTCCAAATAAAGCAGGTACTGTCCCATCTTTAATCACTGATTTTTCACAGCCTCATCCTTTAGAAGTAAAAAATAAACTGAATTTCCTTTAACAGCGCAGAGCACAGCGTCTTGTCTTTATCCACACGAACGAGCTACAGCGTTTGAACCCGCGGTCACACTAGACTTTAAACTAGTGAAATTTCACTGGATGCTGCAGCGTCTTTTTTTATAAACATGAATTCAACAAATAACATATAGTAATACATTCAAAATGTAAAAATATAAAACCTAATCGACTTTACTGCAAAAAATATAATTCTTTTAATTCAGCCAAGAGGTCATGCCATGACGAATCGATCTTCTACTGGTCGCACATCTTCACGTGATGCGAATTCGCAGGTCAGAGATCACCAAAGTTGAACTTTGGAATGCAGCGAAATGCAAAACCAAAGCCACTGGAAGGCAAGCCAAAGCTACTGGAAGGCAAGCCTGCAACCTTTAGCCAAAAAAGTGTAACGGCTAATGCTAACGCCCCGCCCCTGGCGGTATGCAGGAAAGGAGACCAGAGGCTGTTTTTTGAATGGATGTCAATGGATGAGAGGCTTCACTATGGTGATTAAACAGCTTTTGTGGGGAAATAGCTAATCATTTAATTCATCAACAGCCTGTTTGCTAATCTTCAGCATGTTTTACACTAAACAATACTTTCTTTGGGAACTATATGCAGATTTTAGCTCGATAAAAATTATTTTTTTTAAGAGAAGGCCGACTAGGGAACGTTGCGTCTGATATCACTGCCATTACACAATAGGCTGAGAGGTGCCGCACGTGATTAAGTTACCATTGGAGAAAGCGTAACGGCTAAGAGATACTCTTATCTCCCCATTACAGGTGCTGGTCATATAATAAGAATATCATCAAAAAGTTGATTTATTTCACTAATTCCATTCAAAAAGTGAAACTTGTATATTATATTGATTCATTACACACAGACTGATATATTTCAAATTTTTATTTCTTTTAATTTTGATGATTATAACTGACAACTAAGGAAAACCCCAAATTCAGTATCTCAGAAAATTAGAATATTACTTAAGACCAATACAAATGGTGCGTTCAAGTCCTCCTGGGAAGTTCGTATTTACGAGGTGGGAAGTCGTGTGTACGACGGTAGGTGCGTTCAAGTCAATTTCGTCGGAGTATGATGGCGGTGTGCCTTCTCTAAATTAATTACACAAAATAACAACACTTCTGCTTCTAGAAAATGCAGAGCAAAGAATGTGAATTAGTTGTATGTTGCTTTTTTATGTTTTTTAATTAATTTATGAAGCCATTGTAAACTTTATTGTTATACATTTTTATATTGTGATGCTATCGTATTTTTTGCTGGTAATCAGCTTACTTCGTTGTAAATAGAAAAGCCTGACAATGTCACTGCTAAATACCTGTAAGTATTGTGGTATTTCACCATGTTTCTCACTGACATGCCCCCAACTCGTACAGATCGGAGCCTAAAGAAAATTACGAGCTTCCCACTGGTATTTACGACATTGTGGTGGCGTTCATGTGCGTTCAGCTCGTAAATACGATCTTTCCGACATGACTTGAACGCACCAAAAGAAAGGATTTTTAGAAATCTTGGCCAACTGAAAAGTATGAACATGAAAAGTATGAGCATTTACAGCACTCAATACTTAGTTGGGGCTCCTTTTGCCTGAATTACTGCAGCAATGCGGCGTGGCATAGAGTCGATCAGTCTGTGGCACTGCTCAGGTGTTATGAGAGCCCAGGTTGCTCTGATAGTGGCCTTCAGCTCTTCTGCATTGCTGGGTCTGGCATATCGCATCTTCTTCTTCACAATACCCCATAGATTTTCTATGGGGTTAAGGTCAGGCGAGTTTGCTGGCCAATTAAGAACAGGGATACCATGGTCTTTAAACCAGGTACTGGTAGTTTTGGCACTGTGTGCAGGTGCCAAGTCCTGTTGGAAAATGAAATCTGCATCTCCATAAAGTTGGTCAGCAGCAGGAAGCATGAAGTGCTCTAAAACTTCCTGGTATACGGCTGTGTTGACCTTGGACCTCTGAAAACACAGTGGACCAACACCAGCAGATGACATGGCACCCCAAACCATCACTGACTGTGGAAACTTTACACTGGACATCAAGCAACGTGGATTGTGTGTCTCTCCTCTCTTCCTCCAGACTGTGGGACCCTGATTTCCAAAGGAAATGCAAAATTTACTTTCATCAGAGAACATAACTTTGGACCACTCAGCAGCAGTCCAGTCCTTTTTGTCTTTAGCCCAGGCGAGACGCTTCTGACGCTGTCTGTTGTTCAAGAGTGGATTGACACAAGGAACGCTACAGCTGAAACCCATGTCTTGCATACGTCTGTGCGTAGTGGTTCTTGAAGCACTGACTCCAGCTGCAGTCCACTCTTTGTGAATCTCCCCCACATTTTTGAATGGGTTTTGTTTCACAATCCTCTCCAGGGTGCGGTTATCCCTATTGCTTGTATACTTTTTTCTACCACATCTTTTCCTTCCCTTCACCTCTCTATTAATGTGCTTGGACACAGAGCTCTGTGAACAGCCAGCCTCTTTTGCAATGACCTTTTGTGTCTTGCCCTCCTTGTGCAAGGTGTCAATGGTCGTCTTCTGGACAACTGTCAAGTCAGCTGTCTTCCCCATGATTGTGTAGCCTACAGAACTAGACTGAGAGACTGTTTAAAGGCCTTTGCAGGTGTTTTGAGTTAATTAGCTGATTAGAGTGTGGCACCAGGTGTCTTCAATATTGAACCTTTTCACAATATTCTAATTTTCTGAGATACTGAATTTGGGATTTTCCTTAGTTGTCAGTTATAATCATCAAAATTAAAAGAAATAAACATTTGAAATATATCAGTCTGTGTGTAATGAATGAATATAATATACAAGTTTCACTTTTTGAATGGAATTAGTGAAATAAATCAACTTTTTGATGATACTCTAATTATGTGACCAGCACCTGTATATACAATCTCTGGGCAAGCCTGCAACCTTTATCCAAAAAAGCATAAAGGCTAAGGCTAATGCTCCAGCTCTGGTTGTACGCATAGGCGGTACGCTGGGAAGGAGTTTTGAACGGCGGGCACTGATGTCACTGCCATTACACAATAGGCTGAGAGGTGCCGCACGTGACCAAGTTAGCTGTTACGCTTTCTCCAATGGTAAGAGATACAGACCCTCTCATCTCCTTATAATATACACCCTGCGTTCCATTCGGAAGGGCTCATCCCTATGCCCTAATCCCTTCAAAGGGTGTAGGGGTCAAAAAACTCTCTTTTTTGGAACGCACTTCTGCGTCATCTTAACGAGACAATAAAGGAGGAGTAGATTATGCAAGCTGCGCCTTTTGTTTAATGTTAGTTTATTTATTTATTTTTGGCACATTTATAAACATTTGATTGGACTGATAAAGGGAGCTGTGAAGTATTTTTGTTGAAGTACAATGTCGTTTTGACCTTAATAATGTACCAAATCTAACTTGTATAAATATTACAGTAGTATAGAAAAATACTAAACATACGTTTATAGGTAAAATTTAACTCCAAGCCTCCTGTAACCATTCTGTGACGACAAACAACATCCCTGTGCAAAGGATCATGGGTCCATCAGTTGTACCCTTCGAAATCCTTCATTCCAAAGGGCCCTTTGAGCACTTCGGTTTGGAACGACCCTTCAATATGGCAGCCATGATTATTTTCACTCCGAAGTGCCCTTCGGAGGGCGATATATCCCGTTTGGAACACACTGACAATCTCTGGTGAAACTTTTCGCACGAGCTTGCGTTTCCGGTCTGACGCATTCGCATGCGTTTGAATGTAAGTCAATGGTATGAAAAGTGCAGTGTGACCGCACCTTGAGAGGGGTTCAAGTTTTCGCGGGATGTCCACGCAGAACATATGCAGGCATTATGCAAATGTGTTAACTTGTGACGTGCGAAGTTCGCCAAATAGGATTTGAACTAAAAATGACTCGTTTAAGCGGTTCAGAGTCGACTTTATTTATGATGCACTGCTTTACAACTGTGCGGTCTGTTTACATTCACATACAGCTACATTACACACTGCATGGAAGGTAATTTTTCAAAAATCCATAATAGGGGCACTTTAACTAAATATAGCCTATAACGTTATAGTCTGAAAGACATTTATTATTGATGTTGTTGTTTATTAAATAATTTCATAATTTAAATGACCAATTTCTGATTGGGTAGGCCACAATTCAAAGTTTCGCTACTGATGCAACTAGACTAAAACTTCATTTTGGATAGAGTGACTAATAGTCTTGGGAGGCAGAAGACTTCTGGTGTAAGTATAATGACATGCAGGGAGAAAAAAAGTGTGGCCCAATTATCATCCAACCATGAGTCACATGTTCAAACTTAATGTCACACTTGCAGAATGACAGAGAGCAGTGATCTATCACGTTTTAGCATAGCATAGTTTTAGCAAGTACGTCATCTGTCGTGCAAGTTTGACAGTGATGCTGATAGTAATATGAAAATAATTATTATTTAATAGCTGGGCTCTATCTATCTATCATCTATCTATCTATCTATCTATCTATCTATAATCATCTAAAAACTTTTAGCATTTTTTTTATTAAAAAAAAACACCATTTAGTATGTTTTTTTAAGCAATTTGGTTTATGATGACACAGGAAGTGTCTTCATAAACTATGTTTATGTTGTAATACCCATGTCAATATACACATTTGTATCCTCATAAACCATATATACAAGAAAAAACACACACACACACA
>RJVU01036043.1:2453618-2483220 GCA_003731715.1 Anabarilius grahami
TCAAAAAACAAAAGAGATCTGAAAACAAAAAATGGGCCAAAAAAAGCTCAAAATAATTTATTGTCCATAAGCCACAAATAAAGTGCAAAGAGTGCAAAACTTTTTTGGGATCAACCCTTCATCAGTGCTAATTACATGTCACTGGTCAGGAAATTAGCTGGAATTGCACAAATACTGTAAAGTAACTTGGCTTGGAATAGCCTTTCCCTTCGTTTATAGTATTGTGACAGATAAGTAAATAAATTATATAATTTGGAAGTCCGTCTGTTTTATTCCCATATGGTTAAACATAGCTAATCACTGTCCTACAGTCCTACTTAATAAGTCCTACAGCCCACAGCTAATTAATAATTTATCAAAAACACCCTCTGCTCTAACAGAATTTTCTAAATCATCGCAGAATGTGGTTGTAAAATATGAAAGTTGTCCAGCACAATGTCCAGCAGATGTGCTGATTTTCTCAAGGAACATCCCAGAGGTACTGTGGAGTTCTTTTGGCCTGGCATATCCTTGCTGTTCTGGAGAGGGTTTCCTGGAAGTTACTAGGAGATTTGCTCAGGCTGCTGGTTTAGGCGGTGGTGTCTTAATGATGTCCTTAGGGAAGCCTCTACCTGATACCCACCCAACACCATGTGACCTTCTGTTTATAATGCAAGATACTGCCAGCTGATCCCTCTCTATACACACACACTGACGCAACATATCGTAAGTGTTTACTTCAGTCGCACAAACATGATGATGTACCAATCTGGTCACTCAGTAATGTAAGCACACATAAACATACATCCATAAATACATGATGTTGAATTCTGGTCAAGGTTAAAAAAAATTTAGATAGCCAGTTTAAATTTTACAATGTCATGCTAGGCATCATTAAATATTTGAAGGATTAATATTAACTCACATGTTAATTCTAAATGTTCAATCTATAGGTCTCTCTCAGTTAACATATTAGCTAATCTGCAAAATTGATGATGCCCCCGGGGGGTGTCAACCAGTGGCCCATGACTTTAAGACAATGAGCTGAACCTGCAGCACATACAGCAGAATCAGCCAATCGATTTGCTCATCACAATTGAGGAACAAATCCACTAGCATAATCTGACTAGATTTCTGAAATGGATATTGGGGACATTACTTAAACTTGAGTGAACAAAAGGAATTGTAAGTGTTGTGTTGTGATGTCCTCATCCCTGTTAATTCCCACAACGTGTGTGAAGGTACTGTATCTTTGTAAGTGTCTATATATAATGGAAAATGAAACCAATAATAACATTCATCATTTAAGTAAATATTGAATGGCTCTAATGCAGTAACTACAGGCCTATATATACATTGCCCGGCTAAAAAAAAAAAAAAAAAAGTCGCTGTTTGGATTTAAATAAGCAAAAGCTTAAGAATGCTTATGATTGGATCCTTATTATAGTGATTATTATGTTTCTAGCATGTTATATGTTTGACAACAGTTCTTCAAATCCTATGGAGTGTGTAGGTTTTTCTTTTCTTCATTTCTTCATTCTTCTTTCTCTAGCAGGAGCTGTTCTAATATATATGAACAGCTCCCATTAGAGAAAGGCCAACAAAAACCTGGACTCTCCCCAGGCCAGAAAACAGGTCTGGTTAACCTATATTCTTTTAATTTTTAAAGAGAAATGTCGGAGGATTTCGATATAAGTGAAGAGGAGCTTAAATTTGTTGAACAGCCCTAAAGTCATATACACCTAGGATCTCTTGAGGGCGAGTAAATCATGGGATAATTTTCATTTTTGGGTGAACTATTCCTTTAACTGAAATCACACAATGCCTCAACATTTGGTTGATGGCTGCCAGGGCATTTGCTTAGTTGTTATACATGTAGCTCTAAATTTACATTTTTATCTTTAAAATTAGAGTTAACATTTATTTTAATATTTATAATTGACATGGATATAGTACATTTAGAATTTGTACCTTTTTTATCTCTAAAAAACATGCATTAAATGTAGCATTTTAAAACTTTTTACAAAATTTTGCAGATTTTTTTTTTTTTTTTATAACCTCTTGTTTGAATTATATTTGGTCAATCTAAATTTGGTCAGATTTACTCACACACACCAATACACATCCCATGTAGCCCCTAGTCTGCTTTCTAACTTGCTGTCTGTTACATCACAGTGTGTTAAAAGAGTGGGCAATGCAGCAAGGATGAGATAGAAACTGTTGACTAATTAGAGCTATGAAAGGTTACAGACAGATAGAAGAAAATGGCAGGCAATTAAAACTCCCCATCAGGCGACCGCAACTCTTTCTGCTCAACTTCACTTTCAGCTACTCCTTAATCCTCAGTTTGGCACTGCCACCCATTTGGAGAGATGCACAGATCTTCCTCAAATCAGAATAAACTGTAAGGATAATCTACAGCAAACATCCAAGTACCACAATTTGCTCAAATACGAAAGGGGCCTTATTGTGTTTATGAAACTTCTATAATCTCTGAATCAAATGACCTGCAGGAATGTCAACTTGAATATCAGATACTGTTGCTTAAGTTTCCTGCTTCTCAGATGTTTCTCCTAAAATGTATTTTCTAAAATTATCAAAAATTAAAGTATCAAAAATTGTGCTCAAATTTGACAAGATTCTAAAGTCAAATATGAACTTTTTACTCTTACTATAATATAACAGTTGTGTAATTTGTGTCAATTTATATTATTTCTAGGAATCTAAGGAGAAATATCTGAGATAAAATAAATATTTGAAAGAAATAACTGAGACAGCCATATCTTCTGAGCGTTGAAAGGGCAAACAAAAATTCTAAATGTTAGTTTCTCTTGGTGTCTCTGGGGACATGGTAAACTGGAAGCCACACCTGTGTGGATCTCTGTGTGTTGTATCGTTAGCTCTGTAATTAGCAGCTTGTCTGCATGTAAACACTGCATGAGATTGTGGTCCTGTGTCTATTTTCTGAGTGATTGAGTTACTGGCATTTGAAAGTAAATGCATTTCACCTTGAATGATAAATGCATGAGAGCTAGCAGCTCTAAATTACAACTTTTCCTTGTTAAACTGCAAAACACAGCTTTGAAATGTTGCAACTTTAGATTCTATATTGTATAAATAGATTCTATGTATAAATGTGCCTACACCACTGGTTCTCAGCCAGTTTGAAGATTGCTGGTGGGCCTTGGAGTCAAAAAATTATTTTTACTACTACTATTACTACTATATATATACAGTGCTTTACAAATTTATTCGACCACTGTCATAAAGAGAAAACAAATATTTTAGTCAAATCTGTCAAAAACTAAAAATGTTATTGTCATTTATTAGGCAAATAACAAACAGAAACAACTAAATAGTCTTCATTCACACATAATAACAAAAAAATATTTTTATTTTGTATGGCCTCCTTTGGCCTTGATAACAGCTTGCATTCTGCTGGCATTATTGTTGTGTACTTTTCCACCATCTCAGCTGTTATTGACTTCCAAATAGTTTCTAGTTGTTTCCAAAGACTTGCTTTTGATGAAACATTTGTGAATCCATTAATTTTCCAAAAATAATGATATTTTAGCATTAGAAACACTACTGTGACTAAAGATCTTACACATACTGGTGTGGATTAACCATTACAGAAACATAAAAAAATGAGTTTGGTAATCACTCAATCAATACTTTTAGTTTAGGGCTGTACACGTGAGCAGCACAGCATATGCGTGTGTTGCTGAAGCATTAGCTGGCCAATACTGAGTCGGCGTTATGACGTAGAATACGGAAGTGTTGCACTGTCTTATACTACGTGAACAGCACAGGAGACTGACATGGAAGAGAAGAAATTGCTGAATAAAGTAATTTTTGTTTTGTTTTTGAGCACAAAATGTATTCTCGTCTCTTCATAAGATTAAGGTTAAACCACTATAGTCACATGGACTATTTTAACAATGTCTTTACTACCTTTCTGGGTCTTGAATGGTGCAATGACTTTGCTGCCACAAGTTAATATGACGTTCCCATGAGTTAATATGTCGTGGCCACGACAAAAATAAGTGAACCGAACGTGTCCCCTCCTGGTCACCATAGGTTACTACTTTTTACCTGTTTGTATTCTGGTTAACACATCATGTAATATTATAATTCATACTGTAGCCTATACATAATTTATATAAATCATTTCTTCCTATTGGTCCATTAGTATACAGTAAAGCCTAACGCACATGTCAAATGGATTATATTTTGATGTGTGTTTTGGAGTCCCTGAGCATGGTGTACTCACATTGGATGTAAAAATGTTTGGATGAAAAAAGCAACAGCATATGGGTTTGTTATTACATAGCATGAGTAAACAACTACTTTAACGGGTAGGCAAAAGCAACATATAGCTTTTTCTATTCTAAAGAGTCATCCTTGACACTGATGCATAGGTGTGCTGGGGGTCTCAAGACTACTCTCTTGACATACCCCTGAGGCTGTAGGTTTTTGGAGCCATGATGCCAAATAAATGCACAGTTATCTGAGTTATCTTCGATGGACTGAGCACCTAAATTGCCTCTGGGCTGGTACAAAGCTGGGAAAATGTTCCAGAAAACATTAGTTATTCTGCAATGGTTGAAGGTGCCAGGACCTGACCACTTTACTCATGCAGGTAATGATGCGTGTTGTTTGCCTGTGACTCCTGCCTGTCTCCTGCGATAAGAAAGAGGAAATGCCAAAGAGCCCAGCACACCTGAAAGAAAAAAAAAAAAACAGAAAGAGGAGAGAGGGAAGAAACACAGGATGAGGGAGGCAGCCAGAAAGGCGAGGATGGATGGACATGGTCGTTTCCGTTCAGCCTAGGATCTGTCAGCGCTCCCGCACATGGAGAAAGAGCAAATGGGGTTGGTGGTGGAGCAAGGAGGTAGGAAAGCAAGCGAAGGAGAGATTTATTATAGGTAAGAATGACTTAAAAACAAAATGATGCGTGACTTCATAGAAAAAGCCTTAAAAGCAGACTTGAAAGGAACAGTTCACCCATAAATGAAATAGTATCATCATTTACTTGCCCTCATGTAATTCCAAAAACCATTCATCATTTTTTCCAATGCAATTTTAGCTTATTGAGCCACTGAGTTGAATTTGTGAACCGGATCTGTCTGATTTGTGAATGAATTATTCAGAACTGTTTAGTGAACCAGATCAATCAAAAGAAATCCATTCAAAAGAACAATCTGTTCACAAATCAGGTATCGCTGATAATCTTGAGCTTCAGTGAATGTCAAAAGTTTCAGTGAAAAAAAAATATATTTTCTGTTCCTTACACAAAGCTATTTAATGGCTAATAATAGAGCATTCGGACTCATGTGGACTCCTTTTAGAGGCTTAAAAGAACCAGTCCCATTTCATTGTAACTGCTTAATAAAAACAACCAGTACATTCATCAAAATGTCTTCTTTTGGGGAAGAAAGTCCTACACACAAAAATAAAGGCTCTTATAGGAAGTTATAGTTCCATTAAGATAACATTTAATATCTAAGGAACCTTAATGCACAAAAGGTTCTTTTTTTAAGAACTGTTCACTGAAAGGTTATTTGGAGAACCAAAATAGTACTTATATGGCAGAATTACACACACACACACACACACACACAAATAAATCCCTTTAAAACACATTTAGAGAAAAGAAAGAGGGAAAGGGGGGGAAAAAAAGAGACAAGGATGGAAAATATACAGGTACATGGAGGGTGGTAAGGTAGATTAATGAATGAGCCTTTTCCCTCTGCAGTTCCAGCTCCAGACTGCCAGCAACCTTCCATCCGGGGGGCCATGTCTCTCTCGGCATGCCCACAAGAGAGGCGTCTGTGTGGGATGCAGCGCTGCCAGACCCCCTGCTCAGCCTCTTCATCATCCACTTCAACCTCTGCACAGCTCTGGCAGAAAACCTCTCAAAGAAGAGATGGGAGGGAGAGAGGTAGGAGGGGTAGAGAAAACAGAAAAAGAAAGGAATTACTTAAAGTCAAAGCAGTGCTCTTTCACAAACTTTCTGCTTGATTATCACTTTTCCATTACAGGGCGGAACAAGGTTATACATCAAAAGTGTAAATGTTTATTCTTCTGATAAATGATTCTGAAAACAGCCTCTGTTTAGTCTCCGCTTCATCCGCTGTGGACTAATGTCAACATCTTTATTCTTTGCATCTGTGGTGCAGTTAGTGTTTGATAGATTGTTATGATCTGTGAAGTATGGATGGTCCTTCAAATGAGTCATTGCTCCCTGAACAACAAGTTTCTCACATCTGAGGTGTGTGGTTAGAAATAATAGTACAGCTGTTGTAATAAAAGGGTGCTAGGTGGGTAGAGTATAAATATACAGTACGCTAAATAAAATAAATTTTTTTAGACAGAAATTGCTTTTTTATATCACTTCTGTTTGACCTGCTTTGTAACATTATGATTTTTTAATGCTCCTTGTACTTGGAAGCTGTCAATATCAGCAGTTGCAAGAAAGTCTAAAATACCTATATTAAATATATACCAATATATACATGAAAGATTTGATTTTGCAGATGGTGCAGGTACAAGTAAAATATAAATGAATAAAATCAACTTATTCTCTGTTTTGTCATTAGTATATTGATAAGAATGTATTTTTTTGTTGTTGAATCTTGAGTCTTATTCATGTGAATATTCATTCTTGTGCACAGGACTTTAATCCAGAACAGAAAAAGATACACATGTACACTGATATAATAAGATAATTCACACTGACGAAGAATGTGTGCTTGAATATCCAACATAAACTTGTCAGGACTGATACAGCATTCAGCTTATTAAAGATTAACAGAGAGCAGAACTGGAATGCCAAGTTTTGTTGATTCACCTTGAACATAATGAGTTCATGTGAAAGTGCAGCAGCAAAAACTGCTTTCCTTTCATAGCCACAACTTAATTTTTGAATAAACTCATATTCATGATGGAGATGAATGTTGATTATGAACATGTAGCCTTTTGTGTTGACCTCAGTAGAGGAATAAAAAACATGGACTTAAAAACATTGTGTTCAACAATAGTGAGCTGTAGGAGTGTCAAGGCTTGTGGGTTTTCAGAGAGCCCATAATTCAAACAACAATGCATGTCCATCACTAACAAAAATGAGTGCTACTTTATTATAGTACCTCATAATGTTATCAAAGCCACTCAAAGGAGTGTGAATGCCATTGAAAAGACTAAAAATACTGTTGTTGATTGAGTTCACCATGTTAAGTTGGTGAAAAATGCAGCGAGTGTATACATTTTACACAGAATTACATTACCAGCTTTTTCTGAGTTGTTTTTTACGGTGGTTGTGATTTCTTAAACATCAGCTGCTGAAATATGTCAAATGCTTATGACTTACTGTAGTTACATTTAGTTACAAATAGGTTTGACTGGAATTATCCTGTGCATACAACAGCTTAGATGAGTGGTTCAATGCTGTCTGAATGAATAAAAAGAAAAACAATTTATTTCATGGATAACATCCATTATCGTCAATTAAGCAATATCACAAGCAGAGGGTTGTTGTTTCCGAATCACAATGAAATCATAGCCTTGCTGATTTTCAGACCAACAGCATGACTGTGAAAATGGTATTGATCTTATGTAACAGTTCTGTAAATAAGAATGTGGCAAGCAGGGCGAGGCCGAAAGCTGTGGGAACGGAGCGATGACGGTGGCGCAATTGCTAATGATCGTCACCTGCGTGACACACCAGTCTCGAGTCTCACAGAGGAGCTCCAGGAGGATAAAAGGAGGAGTAATGACAGTGAAGGACGAGAGAAAACCAGGCTTGTACTATTTATGTTTTTTTTTTTATTATTTCTTTTAGCTTAAGTGGCAGTCGTCCGTGAGGGGCTGCTGCTTTATTTTCGTTTTGCTGTTTGATATTTTTTGGTCAATAAAATTGTTGAACATTCACTGGTTCCCTCCTTCCCTGAACGTAAACTTTGTTACAAAGAAGTTTGATTACGTTTGATTTTATACACAAATAGCTTGTGTATTTTTGCTCTGCCAATGGAAATTCAAACTAAGCAAAAGCAGAATCAACTGTTCAGTCGAATCAAGCACAACAGTGGTGTTGCATTTCTGAATAAAAAAATCAACCCTAACCCTACTTGAACAAATACATTTGGATGAGTGAATGATTAAATGACTCACTCATAAGCAGTCATATGTTTCGTTTTTGAATGAATCAGTATTTTTGAATGAATCTGTTTGGCCACTCAATTGATGCGTCTCATTTCGGGGTCCGCGTCCTCCGGAGGTCGCATTCGTCAGCCGCATACATCATCGAGGCAGTCTCATTTAAGAAAAATAACCATTAGATTGCAAAGTAAGAAAGAAGTTACAGTATTTTACACCTCAAAAGGAATAACAGTCAATTTTATTATGGTTACTTTTCTTAAATAAGACATCCTCGATTATGTATGCAGCCTACAAATGCAACCTCCAGAGGACACAGCCTCCGAAATGGGACACAGCAAATGACTTGCTTGTTTGTTCATGAATAAAATAACATTTCTGAACAAATTGTTAAATGAATGAATGATTAAATGACATAAGTCACTTGTTGCCACCTACTGCTATAACAATGTAACTTGCAGAAAGAGTCACTGAAGAGTCCTATTTGTTTATTGAATGCCAGGGACACTGCAACGTGGAGGAAGACTCCAAAGGCCCTGATCAGATTGCGATCCGAATGCAATTTCAACCTCTGGGGACCCTCAAGCTTAACTAAAGGTGGTTAATATTAAAAAGGCAGGTGGAGAGATGCTGAACAAATGTCCTTAAGAACTCAGTTTTCTTACTGTTAACAGAAACTTTAAAAGTCTTTTAGCCTTAATGATGTTTTCCCTGAATTTGAGAAGAACTCTGAGTTCTCCACACTGTCAGTGTTCGGTGTGAATGATGACTCATTTGTGCAGACGGTCACTTCACATGTAGGCAGCAAATCACTGCCTGATGACCGCAGAATTATGAAACACTGTGAAACCACCAAAAACTCACTTAAAATACAGGCATCGACATCCATCTGTGAAGATTTTTAAGACACGCTGACGTAAGTACAAAAACACTCTACTTTGATCTGCAAATAACAACTTTGGAATATACTCAAATATTATTGTGGTTTATCATTAAAACCCTTCGAAAAAAATAAAAAATAAGTATGAATGCATGCCAAAACTACAGGCAAACCTGAATTATGACTGTAAGAGTTTCCATAGTGGCTAAATGTGGACCTCCTGAGGCAATAGCGAATAATAAGTAGCAGTGACATTGATGGATGGCCACTCCACAAGGATAGACACACCAATTGTTCTTGTGATAATGGTTTCTCCTGAAGTGGATTAATCAGACCATCAGACTCTTTTTATGTGAGTGCATACATGTCTCCATAAAAGATGTGGAATGAATATTAGACTCCAATCTAACACTCAAGACTTGGCAGTCTCTTAATAGAAAGAGTGGTTAAGGAGGTGTTACAAATGTTGTTGCCACTAAAACAATCACACAAATGTTTCTAAATATGTTTGCAGCCAGGCCTCCCAAACATAATAGCAAAGTCAATGTTCTACCCTTAATTTAAAGTAAAGCCACTACTCTTATGTTAGGGAACTAATGGGAATTTAATTATGGATTTAGGACGACCCTTTTCAGAAAGCCTTTCCTAGTTCAGCTAATCTGGGCCTCTTTAACAGTTTAATTTAACTTTGTGTTCAGGATGACCTGCTTTGACAAAACCCAACTCACTGTACATTATGAGATCTGTCATACTGCGTTTGTGGTCATTCAGACTGAAGCAAGCGCTCAAGGACAAAGACGGCATGCAGAAATGGCCATTCGCGCTATCAATCTGACCAAATGAAATGCAAATACCAAACTGTCCTAATTTCCATAGTGGCGTATCGTCTACGTTTTTGATAGAGATATCAAACAAGATTACTGGATCAGTTCTTGCTCCTTGGTGTGTGATCACAAAATATGAGAGCTTTAGTGGGAGCATCAACCAGATTAACTGCAAAAGCTGTGGGAGTGATGTCCAATGGGGTTTTGGGCCCCAAACCAGAATCTCTGTTTCATCTGACTTCAGAGCAGAAGTATTACCTCTGTGTCTTGGAGACACGCTTTCAGCCACAACAGACTGAGTTCTTCATCTGTTCTCGCTGATATGTGGATTGATGTCCCTCGAGCGACATAAAAAGCACACGAGCAAATCTCCTACTCAAGATTCCACATTGATACCTCATAAAAAATTAAGGGCCCCAAAATTAAACCCCGCACTACGCCACTGAGAATCTTCATCTAGCGAGAGTGGAGGCGTCGCTCTAATTGTTCAAGCTGATATCTATCTGATGGGTGGTCGCTACCGCGGGGCAGGCATGGGGGCTTACACACACGGGCTCGCGCGCAAACACAAACACACGCAGGGACTCCAGAGTGTGCCAGTGTGATTCCAATCTCCCTCTTATCTCTGTTTGTTTTCATTTAGATCAGTATCTCATCCACTGTGGCAGCCACTGTTATCTCCCGGGGGCTACACTGTTCTCTCCTCCTGTTCCACCATTTGGTTCTGTTCAGCTCTATCATATCCTACTCCACAAAAGAGTTAGTTCATGTGTTCGTCATGATAGGGATGTGCCTTCTGTCAACTTGATAAGTGGAATGGTGGTCTGTTAAAATCTGATGCCAGAGTTAGACTTTGAAGAGTCAATACAAACGTTGCGGATGAAGAAGTCAATGCTAAAATTAGAGCTCCAACGACTCAAAGCAATCGGAGTGTTTATACTCAAATGTGTTGGGTTGCCTTCCAGTCACTTTACTGAACAATCTCTGTTGCTGTACTAAAAAGCTTTGGCTTGTTTTTACACTTATGCTGCATTGAAATGTAGGATGAAATTAATAATAAAAAGAATACAAGAAGCATTTCTTTCACAGCAGATGTAGAGAGATCCTTTGTATTGCAAGGATAGAATCACTCTGAATCACTCATTATTTATCACAACCAAAAGTCAGAATATATATATATATATACACAGCTATGGAAAAAATTAAGAGACCACTCCAAGTTCAGAAATCAATGTTAAGTGGTCTCTTAATTTTTTCCATAGCTGTATATATGTGTGTGAGTGTGTCTGGCAGAATAGAATGTTGTTGTATCTGCTACAATGGCTGTATCTCAGTAACTACACTGTAAAAAAATATTTTCCTGATTTGTTATCACAACATTTTTTCCTTTGTCAAATCAACTTAGATAATTAATGTAGTTCAGATAACATAATATTTTGAGTTTCTGTTGATTAAACCAATCGCCTTCATTGTATTAACTCAAATTTTTAAGTTCAATGAACTCAAAATTTAAAGCCAGGTAACTTACTTTTTAAGTTAAACAAACAATTCTTTTTTACAGTGTAGAAGCTGGTTTTGAGTACAATTATAGGATTATTTTCTCTTGCCAGGTTTAGTACAGTACTGTGGTTTAAAGCACCTTGTTCAACATCTCTTCAAATAATACTTATAATATAATATTATATTATATTGTTTTTATTACAATATTTGATTTATTTGAGCATTACCATTTACATTGTTGCTTTTTCACGATTTTTTTTATTTTATAATTGTTTTATTTATTTATTTTTATTTTGCTGAAATGCCAATAGGCTGTTTAGTGGCATGTTCCATTGTGACAACTTACTCCATATAGCATGACCATCTTCTATTGAAGGAATGCTGTCACATAAGGTAAATCTGTATTTAGTGAACTTTTTCTTGGTCAGTAGTGGTGGAAAGCTGATGGTTTCATCTCTAAATTCTGACTGGATGAGGTAAGCAAACCTAGATATCACACTCTTAGAAGAAAAGGTTTATAGAACTGTAACGCAGTTCGTATATGTGGGAAGAAGGAGGCGGGAACCGGCGAACATTCAAACAAAACTTTAATCTCAAAATAAACAAACACAAAACGAAAGTAACACACAAACATAAGAAAACATAACGTAAAGTCCAGGCCTGGTCCTCTCTCGTCCTTCACTGTCGTCGCTCCTCCTTTTATGCTCCCGGAGCTCCTCCGTGAGAGACTCAAGGCCGGTGCGCCTCACAGGTGACGATCATTAACACTCGCGTCACCGGCCTTGCACCGTTCCCTCACGGCTCTCGCCCGCCCTGCTCGTCACAAGAACCTTTTAGGGGTTCAATTAGGGGATCATTTAATTGATTTAGTTTTAATTAATTTTGTTTTAAAATTAAATTTAATATTTAAATTTGATAAATTTAACAGCTTTTAAACATGTCACTAGAAAATAAAAATGAAATAACCAGTTAAAAATGAAAGTATTACGCAATCATTTAAGACATTTCTCCTTAAAGAACCTTTTGTTTATTTATTTTTTTGGCATAAAGGTTTCAAGCCGCGTTTCCACCGCAGGAACTTTCCCCAGGAACTAGGAACTTTGGGATGGTACTCAGTATGTTTCAACCTCAGGAACTATGGTCTAAATGAAGTTACGGGTAAAAAATTCCCCCTCTGAAAGTACCTGCTCGATAGGTAGTAAAGTCCCTTTCAAGGAAGGTCTGTTCACTTGGCGGCCATATTTGCAATGCCTCCGGGCAGCTATTTCGGGCATCCAAGACCAAGTCCTATCTATTTGAATGGAGAAATGCTGAAATCTCAAAAACTGCTTGGCGAACTCCCAATTAAATTACATATTTCAAATCAGCAACAAAATCTGACATGAACTGTCCCATAAATGTTGTTTCTTATGCTAAAATAGCATAAAAAAAAGCTTAATTTTCAGGCTAGACGAGTCAATGTGCATGTGCAGTCCTAAGTGCGAGTCTCAGGTTTCTATGGGAACCGGAGCCTCTAACGGCAGCTACAGTGACGCAATGACTTTATCAATCAGCGATTGGCTCTTTTACTTAGAAGGCGGGACGTATTCCGCCATATTGCGCGTTGCAGTTTCTCCCATTCATAACCAGTGTTGCTGGTTATTGGGCTACTTTTACACTGTTGCCGCGGATTGTTTTTCATGCGTGCTGGTTGAAACAACCCAAAATAACATGATATTTAGTCCCTGGAATGCGAATTTTACCAGTGGAGCCCCACCAAAAATGCAAATTTTACCCCCCAGAACACGATTTTTACCGTGGGACCCCCCTGAAATTCCATTGGGCTAGTTTTGGGCTAGTTTTGAGGAGCAATTGGGTGGGTTTTGGTGTGAAAACCTGGTAACCCTGTTCATAACTAATAGGAGTGAACTGTCTTTCTATATCTATAGTCTTTGGTAGTACTTTTTCAAAGTTCCGGAACTTTCGGGGGTGGGACTTGGGCGCTTAACATGCTGATTGGTTGAGTTCATGCAGCATTTTATTTCAACCATCTTTTTTTTTTTAAGTCTGTTGCGGTACGTGCAGTAAGAGTTGTTTGCTATTCGAATCAACAATGGAGTTTAAAAAATATGACCGATGAACTGACGATGAGGTTCAGGCATTATTAAGCTTATATCCGGAGGACAAAATCAAGCGGGAACTGGAAAGTCGTGCGCAGTCCTACGTCACCGGACTATCTTCACGGTAATTTAGACCGCTATGGAAATGCAGCTAGCAATAGGTCAAGGGGAAAAAAAGTTCCTGGGACAAGTTGTTCCAGGTAATTTTGGTGGAAATGCACCTTTATTGAGTCAAGAACCCTACACATCTATATAGAAACGTGCTGAACTTTTTCTAAGAGTGACAAAATAGGGCTAGTATGCTGTGATATAACCAGTCGAGGTTCTTCAAAAAAAGTCTCTGTAATTAATAAAGCTCTTAAAAAAATTTTTTTTTAGTTTCTGTGATTAAATTATGAATAACATGTCTTGGATCATTATTATAATAGACCATGGATCATTATTAAACATAATTAAAGAGAAAACAAGGCTCTCTGACATTTTGAATGACATAGAAAAGTTGTGCTAATTTGGTGATGTCTACAGCCCTATACTATACTTAGACTCACCTTATCAGACAGAGCCGAATAAAAACTTGACACAGTTTCACCCTGCTGGACGCTGGCAGAAATATTGCTATCCCTTTTAGCCAGAGGACAGGGACCAGGCTGAAGATGAATGGACGCTCCCTTCGAGATTATGCTGTGAAAGGGATGTGCAGAGATGTCAATAGAGACTATCTTTAACAACTTTTAACGTGTTACACAAATCAGTATAGCTAATGACCGGGACACAGACGGCAGAGCTTGGGACCTGCCGTGGCCGATAAAATTGATTTACCTGCTAACACAGAGATCAGTGCTGCCTCAGAAAAAAAATAGCCCAGGAGCCTTGAACAAATAATAGCACTTTCATCTGAAGAAGGGAAGCTGTGCCTATAAGTATAATAAGAATAATGGCCTCAAATCAGTATGTCAATACTGCCTGAGCTAGGAGCTTGTGGTCCTCAAGATTCAACTGTTTGCTTCATAAATGTCCTATGTTTTCTCTACAGCAATAGTATAGGCAAAAAGTTTTACTTCATAACTGTATTTTGTCTAGTATCTGAGCATTTTCATTTTGGGAAACTTTTAATTTGAATGAACTACACTCCAAAGCATAAAGTGTGATGTTTTACTCCAGTGCATTTTATAAAAACGTATCATTCATCATAATTATTTTAAAGTAAAGAGAATGAGATTGAAAAATAATCGTTCTTTCAAGCCAAATCCTTTCAGTTGAATCGGTTTTCAAACCGCATTGAACTGTTCAATAGTAAATTCTACTGATCCGATTGCTGCTGTTTGTGAGTCAGCAATTCACTGATTCAGTAATCCGATTGGAGCGAGTCTACATTTACCCTACTAATATTTCATTAGGGCAGTGGTTTTCAACCTGTGGGCTGCGGCACACTAGGGGGTCTCAGTGATCCTCCAGGGGGGCAGAAAGATAACTTAAAATTAAATATATTAATATATAATTCAAATATATAATTCATCAATTTTATTATTAATACATTCAATTTAAAAAGATAAATTAATTTTAAAAAATAATAAATTAAAACAAAGCACCACCTCTTTCGTGTATGTTTCGGAGCAGCCCAAGACGTTTCTCATCGTGCTGCTGTGAAATACTGACTAAACGGCGGCCTTGGAGTAAAAAAGGTTGGGAACCACCACATTAGGGTATTTGCACATTAACTAAAGTACACAGCACTGCTCTTCAGATCACTGCAGAATCGCCAAATGGCCAAAGACTCCCTTGCTGTCCTTCCTGCAAAGTTAGCTTGAGGTAATGTTACACCACCACAGCCATCAGGAGCAGATGGTTAAGCATATTTGTGTATGTGTGTGTGTTCTCTCTGTCCCACAAATGGCCCAAATGTGACCCAGAAATGACTTGCGCTTGTCAAGAGCAGAGGGTATCTGAATGGTATCTTCTGTATGGGACGTTGTTAATATATTTCACAGTGGGAAGGGACAACATTTCAGAGGCTGACAAACAAATAGACCCATAACATTTGGCTAACATCTGTTGATTTACACACTCATGAAAGCAGTTGAAAGAACATTTTCTCTCCAAGTTCTCTCTAAAATCATTAACTTTGTGCTGTGCTGTGTTCCTGCTGTCTAGGGTCAGTTTTTTTTCCACCTGTAAAAAGAAATCAAACCACTTTACCATTTTTTTTTAAAGGACACACCCCTTTCTTTGTGAGCATTCTGAATGTGTTTGAGATCAGGCTACACTGGCATGAATAGAGCTGGCACTTAGCAAATTACCAAGTTTTCTTTCATCATTCTCCTATTTACTCTGTTTACCTGTGATTTTTTTAATGAATCTAGCTGAGAAGGTCATGCAATTTTATGGCAAAGGTCGAAATGTTCAGAAAGAGTGCTGCTATAAGGAAGGAGCTGAGGTTTTCTTTTCACTTACTTTTCTCTTTCTTCTAGAGTTCTTGGCAAGTTGAGCTCCCAACTGGTGCAGCATATGGTGGCTGGGGTCCTAAGGAGCGAGGTGTGGCTGTCTGTGCATGTGCCAAAGCCTAATTACTCACTCATTAGTACCCAGGTGGCACCTACAGTCCATTCACACACACACACACACACATACAAATAAAGACAGGTTATAGCCACCACTCCCTCATTTCAGCAGTTACTTACTTAGGAAAAACAAATAAAACAATTCATAGGAGTTTAATTATACTAACCCTCTATCTGCTACAGGACTATAGACTCTTATTTGGATGTTTGAGCATGTCTTTGGAAAGATACTGAATGTTTGATGAATGTTTTTCAAGCACTCATAAAGATTTAAAGTTCATGTTTGTCACCGTGGAATATAATAGCTAGGATAGGTAGGACGTGAATGGTTTCTTATATCGGCAGACAATGCATTTGCAATATTGTAAAAGTTATAAAATGAAAGGCTGCCTGGAATGTTTGTTAGAGAGATGGAAAGAGACGTGTCTACCTCATAAACACTTCTTTCACAAATGCTCTGTTCAGGTTGTCATCACCTTGTGTCCAAAAAAAAGGATAAACACGCACACACACACACACACACACACACAGGTTTGTTGTGCTATCTTAGTGGGGACTCTCCATAGGCGTAATGGTTTTTATACTGTACAAACTGTATATTCTATCCCCCTACACTACCCCTATCCCTAAACCTAACCATCACAGGAAACATTCTGCATTTTTACATTTTCAAAAAAACATCATTTAGTATGTTTATTAATCCATTTCCCTCGTGGGGACCGCTGGCTGGTCCCCACGATGTAGGTGATCTCAGGTTTTTATTACATCGTGGGGACATTTGGTCCCCACGATGTAATATAAACAAGAACACACACACACACACACACACACACAATCTGGCCTTGAAGTGAGGAGAGAAGAGTGAGAAAAGAAACCTTGATCTTTCCACCAACTTAAATAAATAAATAAATAAAACATTAAGGACCTCTCAGTGTATGAGTGGAGAAACAAAAACAACAACAACAAAAAACCTTGTTTGGGCTCTTCTCTGTGTGCATAAGTGTTTTTAAAAGATATGATGCCAAGTATGCTTCACTGATTTTTTTAAATTGTTATTCTAAAAACAACAGCATCAACAACAATAATATTATAAAACTATTATTATTATTATTATTAATGAACTGTATTATTGTAGTGATGCCAAGTATGTTGCCAAGTATATTGTAATTTATTAAATTATTTTTTTACAACTATTGTAATAATACATATTATTATTATTATTATTATTAGTATACTATANNNTACTATAAAACTCTATTTATATATTATCCCTCTATGGGACTAATTATGAAATCACAATTAGACAAAAAATTACTAATATTTAAGTCTAAAATCATATACTAACATTTATTTTATACATCAGATTTTTGTTCTTTATTTAGGGTTTTGTCATTTATAACTGACATTGTCCTATTAGGGTAAAAAGAAATTATTGGCAAATTATCTGAAACTTCGCACACATTCAAATGCATTTTCACTAAGTAAAGTAGTGAAAAGGTCTTAGTGTTTCAAAAAACATTAAAAAGCTTTAATAATGTTCCATTTCATCTTCTCATAGCTTCTATATTTCATTTGGAACTCACATAACACAAATATAGATGGAATTTCGCTACCTGGAATATAGTGAAACCATGTCTTAGTGTTTTAAAAAACAATAAAACAATCTTTAACATTGTTTCTTTCTTGCAATTCCAAATCAATGATTGTAGCGCAAGTGAAAATCAACAAGACTCTTCTTTTTCAGTGTACCCCACACCTTCCACATGCAACTCGATTTTGACCTTTTTAGTCATAATTTTTGGAGCATTCGCTTGTCAGTGAAGTGAGGTTAATAGGCAGTGGCATCTTTCCTGACCTCTGGTTGTAATATGGATCACATCTTCCAAACTGGCATAGGATAATGTACCAAAATGCCTGACTTCCACAACAATGTATGACTTATATTCTTCATCTCCGCCATTACCCTCACTGCTTCTATCCTTCTGGATCTTCAACTTCGTCCTTTCTTACTACGACCTTATTTTCTGATGCACTGCCGTTGCTATCATCAATTCTTTCTGGAAAAGGTACAGCTTGTCCTCCCTCTCTTCTATAAAACTTTCTAACATCAACCTAAAACATAAATCCATCCCCTAAAAGGACTTTGTCATTTATGCATAACACAGAGATTTTTTTGGTATTTGAGTTATTGAATTTACAAAATGTACATTAAAAATGACCAAAAACTTTAGAAAACACACTTGGATGTACAATGATATTTAAAAAAAAAAAAATTGAATTTATATGTATTTCCTAGTCTAAAATCAACTCACAATGGAGCCTTGACAGCATGTGACCTAACATGTGCTCATGTCCTTGTTGCCAAAAATATCAAGCACATGGTACATAGTTTTTAATTTTATTGGCTGAAGGGGATGTCATATGATAAAACTAAAATGTAATTTTTTGGGGGGTTGAATATTATTGTATTTTTAAATGCAGGTTTCTCTGCGTCATTTATAAATGACGATGCACCATAGAGGCTTAAAGTGTTTCCAAATATATTCTTGTTAATTAAATGGCTTTTTCATAATAAATATGATCATAAACATTATGATTATAACTTTTATTATTATTATTATTATTATCTACACATACTGTTTGATTTGTGTGTATGTAAAGTATGCATACAGTACAGTAAGGAAATAGGCCAAAGGCACTAAAGACAGATTAACGTTCATTCAGTGAAGTAAATAGGCTTACTGTCAAGTGGACTGACAGCTCTTCACTCAGAAGCTCAGTGAGAGTGAAAAAAAGTTCTCTGAGGTTCAATCTGAGGTTAGAAACTGCTGTTTAATCTCTTTCACTGATATCCTAAACTAAGCTATTGTAATACAGGTCTGTAGTTAGGGAAAAGCTGTTAAAATTCACAGCCTACAATGGCGCAATTGTCATTTCAAAGCTTTCTCTGAGCCTTTTTGTCCTGAAGTCTCAGTGGGGCTGTGTCACTAACAGGTCTGATAACAGCGTTCGAGAGGTCTAAATGTCAGAAAATCTGTGTACACAGAGCCCCTGGTAGAGCTCAGCTCACGGGGGCTCTCTGCCCCTCTATTTCTTCCTCTTTCTCGCTCCTTTCACCCCTCCCGTCACGCCTCCCGACTGTCGTTCTTTTGTCATCTTATCTGCTGTCCGACTCTCTTCCCGCTCCTGCGTAACAGACAGCACACCTGGGATTTGCGGCCTCCCTGCTCTCACATTCCTGTCCTGCTCCGCTTATCGCTTTTTCGGCGCCTTGTCGCTTCAGACGCTTAGGCAGGGGCCCCCAAGGCCCCTCAGAGAGCTGCCAGGGGTCCGATGAGCCTCCACCACGTCTCACTGTCACCTCAGACATCAGACATCTGGCAGTGCCACACACACACACACACACAACAGAGATCTTCAAAACATTCCCTACAGAGAAGCATTTTGAAGTGAGAACAGACATGGAACACCTTGACAAACTAGCACCGAAGATGCTCTCTTTCTCTCTCCCTCTCTTTTGGAGAAGAACAAAAGTTGCCCTCATAGATGTCATCAGTCAGAAAGAACAAATGGAGCGCTGACCTGTCAGAGGAGATGAGGTGTGTGCAGGAGGAAGGAAAAGAGGGGTGAGATGAAGGGAGGAAAGGCGTGAGGGAGGTGAGAGAAAAGTGTCTGACAGGGGATGGGGCTGTTAGCATATTTATGAGGACAGATTTTCTGTTCAGCTTCAATCTATCTGTCAGCGGTGGCCTCTGCTTAAAGCGTCACCCAACACCCACCTCCACATCATCATTTGAGGCCCACCTTCTCACATTTTACATGCTAAACAAATAGGATCCTGTTAGAAGAACCTATTTGTATTCAGCAAAGCTTAAAAAAGTTAACAGAACATCTTTGAGTGACTTTAAAAGTTTGTCTCTGGGAAATGTATGACTTGTTTGGGGAATTGTAAGTCATTTATTTTATTTCTTTAATTATTCTTATTATAGCCCAGTGATTTCTGTATTTAGGTCCCTCTGTCAGCTCTACCGTTCAGATATTAAAGCCTGCGGTTTGTGAAAGAGATTAATGTGAGTGGAGGTCAAACATAATGGAGTCAATTTTAGGGAAAATGAGATATGATCACATTGGTTTTGTCCTTTGTTTCGTGCTGCATTAAGTTTAGTTCTGAGCGACTGGCTTTAAATTGAACTTTGCTGGAAGATTTATATACAGTATTGCATTTTCTTCTTTTTGCAGATGAGAAGCAAATGAAATGTCTTTGTCCACATTTCCCTCCGTTTTTGTACAAAACTGTATTTGAACTCAGATGTCAAAGTTAATAAAACCTAAATAGGATTTGTTTTGAACAAATAAATTGACCTAAAAGCTCATTTGAATGGTTGCATCCATGTGTGCAAAAATAGACTTTAAGATGTGCTGAGCTACAAAACAAAACCAGACAGCTGAGCTCAGTTTTCTATTACATATTTCATTGGAAAAGAATGTTTTGTGTAGTATTAGATTTTTTGAAGGGATGTAGCTTAATTATTGAACTGTCTGTTTGTATTAGTTCAGCTAAAGTTGTCTTAAAATAAAACACGGGAGTCTAAGATGTAAGTATACATTTTTCAGTTTATTTGTCTCCTCCTCATATTAATGTGTTTGTGTGCATATGCCTGTAAATATCAGTATCAGTGTGTGTGTGTGTGTTTGCTTTGCACTGTGTGCACCTTTCTGTATTTGGCCTCGAATTTCCAAATGGATCTATTTGGCTACAATAATACACAACTGCCATGTATTCAAATCTAGAGTATTATGCCCCTCTTTATTTATAGACATGAATCTCAATATCCAAAAGTGAAAAAAATGGATGAAAAGTTTGGAGATAAGGCTTTCTGTCACATTAAGAACCCCTGTAAAGTGGATCAGCGATGCTAACGGCTCCCTTGAGGAGCCTTAAACACTACACTTGAAAAAACGGCGCAAATGAAGACTGCACTTTCAGAAAAAGTATATATAGATAGATTTATAGATATAGATTTATATTTATTTTGAAGTTTAAAAGAGTACAGTTAAGACTTCTCACACGTGATATAACCTACGTATTGTCTGAGAGAGTAAGATTTAGGCCACTGCTGTCCCGCTCACAACGTTAAACACTTAACCCTGACGGGGAAAAAAAATCCCTCTGCGGAATCCGTTGCTTTTTTTTTCTTTTGACAAAGAGTTGGAATAGATTTAGGGAAAACACCTGATCACACACACACAGCCGCACACAGAATATAAAAACAGTCATGTCTAAAAGAACAATATTGCATTTGTAATGCACAAATGAATTTTCTGTACAATTGGCTTTTCAGTGGTGTGTGTGTACATAAACAACTAAAGGGCTCAGTGAATATATCTCCATTTTTGTCGTTTTCGTTGGTGATTCTCGTCATCGTTCACATTGTTTTGTTTTTTGTCTTGTTTTTGTTTGTTTTTTTTTGTTTTGTTTTGTTTACGATGTACAGTAGTGCTGTAAACAGGCACACACAGAAGCCAAGAGGAATAATCGTCCTCTTGTTTCTCTCCTTGTCTTCCTATCCTCCATGTATTTTAACGTTCTAGTTTTGTCCTCCGTCTCAGTCCTGCTGAGAAGCGCGTTATGTCCAGCCGCTCGGCCTTGAATCTAATTCTGCGAGTCCGACTCTTTCACCAAGTTTTATGAGGTTTCTGGAGCCACCGGGAATGCACGATCATCTGACGCCTCTGGAAATAGAGTCTGAAAACTTGATGCTCTTCGCATTTCCATCAGTTTCACTGATTGTGCAAAATCACGCCGTCTCTGGTATGTCCACTCGGAAAGAGCTAGCATATCCTTTTCCGCGCTAAAAAGGAAAAAAAGAAAGAACGCTTATTAAAGATGATTTTTAGACGGCAAAATGCAAAGTGTTGTGCTAAGCTATTAAAAGACCATTGTTTGGTACATACAGAAGCAGAGCTTTGATGAGAAACTATAAGCCTACAATCATAAACTATTTCCTCAAAGTTAAATGCACCACCCACACAGCCTTGCAGCGCTCTTTCTGAGACAGATGTCTGAAGGTTTCAACACAACAAGAGCAGTCAATAATATCTCAATCAATCCCACTACCACCTCCATCCCCTCTAAAACAACAAACAGTGGTAGGCAGCCTAAACCTTATAAACTCCGGCCTTTTGAGAGCGTCTGTTTCAAGCTTCTGAGCTGATGTTTGGCATGACTAGTCAAACGTTGCCTCAACAAATACACTGTCTATGTACAAAGCAATAGGGAGTTTCTGCCTTCCTTTTATCTCTGTTTTTTACAAGTTAATTTTAGGCATTGTCAATCTCTGTCGGGTCTTTTCCTATGGTCAGATATCGTTTGAGCTAACATCTTATTACATTAAAATCCCACAACAGGGATTCTGTAATTTCCTGCATTCACAAACACTGAGCATTTTCATAGTGGAATTTCTTGTTTCAAAGCATGTGCAATGTTGAAATAATTAATTTAGCAGGGTTGTGAACCATTCTGAATTTGAATTAGAATGTCGGTCAAGACAAACTTTAAATGTTGGCTTGACCTTTTTTAAAAGTCTCGAATGTTTATAGGCTAAAGATAGAGAGACAACTTCATGTAGGGTGTGGCCAATTCAATTAATTAAAAGGTAATTCTTCAAATTAGATTTTTTTTTTTCACAACCCTGGTAACATTAATAGTAAACTTAAGTAAATGTATGAAGAAAAAGCTAATCAGACACTCTTATAAATAAAGGTTCTTCAAAGCTTCAATCAAGAAAAAAAAAAAAAAAACACTTCAGAGTTTTTGCTATTTGGTTCTCTGAAGATTAAAACTTAGATTCTTAAGATCAGCATATTGATTCCTCCGTTTAAAATGTGCAACCCTCCAGGGGCCTTTAAAGCACCAGAAGAGGGTTTTCAAAAAAAAAATAAAAGAATTTTGAGGAAAGTAAAAAGACTCTTTTATGGTCTCTCCTACACTTTTTCCCTCTATCAAATCCTTTATTTTTAAGAGTGTACACCAGAAACCAGTAGATGAAGAGCAGATGAAGGATGGGCAGATGTTGATGGGTGAAGGAGAGCAGAAGTGTGAGGGCTTAGAGTTCTTAGAGGAGAATTCAGCAGCACTTCACGCTAGAGGCCTTGAATTTGGAAAGTTTTTCAGGTCAGATCAAGAGAGAGGAAAGCGCTCTCTCTTTGAGATACTCACACAGACAGGCGGCTTTGTAAGGCATGCGCGAGTTACACAGAAGTGCATCGAACTCTTTCCTCTCTAGCGTGGAAGCATTGAGGTGGTGTTGATGGTGTTGATGTTGGTGCATCTGGTTGGGGTGGTGTGGCGTCTCTTTGCCAAAGGTTGAGAATGACTGATCGCCCGCCAATGTCTCGCCCTCAAATACCTCAGAGTCGGGCACAGAGTCCATGCCCGGCACGTGCAGGTTGCTGCGGTAATCGGCACCCTGTCGCGCCTCGGTGGGCACGAAACTTGGCATCCAGCAGCGATCTGAGTGGCCGAGGGCTTTGCACTCCTCTGTGCAGTTGGAGAACAGGTCTGCTCCTGTGAGAGAGAACAGAGAGACGGGTTAGCTTGCGTGTAATTGTCCATGTGGGTGGATGGGAACGAGAATATGCTCCCAATTGCACTGGAAGCATGTAAGTGCATTAAAAAAAGACAAACAAACATAAATGAATACAATAAACCATGAGTATGCAATGCATCTACGCTAAAACGTGCCCTCAATGTCTCCTCTCTTAGATAAAAGACCGAACCGCCACAATCTGCATTAATTCAACCAATCAGAAGTTATCCAGCATCTTTTTTTACACTTAATCAAGCATTATAAATATGCTAATCAAGATAAAATGTAATGCATGTAATTCACTTTGAAAACATTAAAACTGTATGCATGAAATGTCTTTGGCACTTAACGTGCTAATCATGAAAAGATTGCGTGGTGCTTTTTCTTTTTCTTTTTTGTGACTTTTAAATTACAAATTACCCTGATCAAAGCATGTGTGGAGAACATACACACAGCGAGTAGATGAAGTCAATGCTGTAATCTCCTCTTGAGGTCTCTCTTTCCACTTCTCTCTTTCTATTTGACATCAAAGGTAAACTCTCTGAGACACCAAGCTTGCAGATAAACCCAATCCTCTGTTCTCTTTCCTTCTCTTCCGCCCAGCTACAAGATGAAGGGATATATTATAAAGGTTATAACCCCCTTTACTCTTTTGTCTCTTTCTCATCATCTCAATTAAATGAACAAAAAGAATGACGGACACAATAAGATATTATGTCACCTTATAAAAACAAAAAAGAAAAAAGGAAGAAAAAGAAAAAACTTCAATGGGTGCCAAAAGGGCTTTGGAATATACAGTAAAATGTTTTAAAATAAGTGATTAAACAATATTATTAATATAATATCGGTTACGCTTTACAATAAGGTTTGTTAGTTAACATTAGTTAGCATTAACTAATAATGAACTCTACAGCATTTATTAATCTTAATTTCAACATTTACTAACACATTATAATCTCAAGAGTTGTATTTGTTCACATTTGTTAATGCACTGTGAACTAACATAAACAAACAATGAACTGCTGTATTTTTTATTAAAGGTGCCATCGAACGTTTTTTTACAAGATGTAATATAAGCCTAAGGTGTCCCCTGAATGTGTCTGTGAAGTTTCAGCTCAAAATACCCCATAGATTTTTCTTAATACATTTTTTTAACTGCCTATTTTGGGGCATAATTAGAAATGCACCGATTCAGGCTGCGGCCCCTTTAATTGCTCTCAACTCTATCATTGCATAAACAAAGTTCACACAGCTAATATAACCCTCAAAATGGATCTTTACAAAGTGTTCGTCATGCATGCTGCATACATACATCAGATCATATGAGTATAGTATTTATTTGGATGTTTACATTTGATTCTGAACGAGTTTGATAGTGCTAGTGATAGTGGCTAAAGCTAACATTACACACTGTTGGAGAGATTTATAAAGAATGAAGTTGTGTTATGAATTATACAGACTGCAAGTGTTTAAAAATGAAAATAACGACAGTCTTGTCTCCGTGAATACAGTAAGAAACGATGGTAGTTTTAACCACATTTAACAGTACATTAGCAACATGCTAACGAAACATTTAGAAAGACAATTTACAAATATCACTAAAAATATCATGTTATCATGGATCATGTCAGTTATTATTGCTCCATCTGCCATTTTTCGCTATTGTTCTTGCTTGCTTACCTAGTCTGATGATTCAGCTGTGCACATCCAGACGTTAATACTGCCTGCCCTTGTCTAATGCCTTGAACATTATTTACATAGTAATGATCCCGACTGTTGCGTCACAGTCGGTGTTATGTTGAGATTCGCCTGTTCTTCGGAGGTCTTTTAAACAAATGAGATTTATATAAGAAGGAGGAAACAATGGTGTTTGAGACTCACTGTATGTATTTCCATGTACTGAACTCTTGTTATTCAACTATGCCAAGGTAAATTCAATTTTCCATTCGATGGCACCTTTATCTAACGTTAACAAAGATTAACAAATACAGTAACAAATGTATTCCTTGTGGATAGTTCATGTTAGTTAATACATGAAAGGGGACCTGTTATGACCATTTTACAATATGTAATATAAGTCTCTGGTGTCCCCAGAATGTCTGTGAAGTTTCAGCTCAAAATACCCCACAGATCATTTATTATAGCTTGTCAAATTTGCCCCTATTTGGGCGTGTGCAAAAACACGCCATTTTTGTGTGTCCGCTTAAATGAAAATGAGCTGCCGATCCAGGGTCGCTTTCCAAAAGAGGGTGGAGCTTTAATAGATGTTATAATAAATGAAATGTTGCTCAACAACAACAAAGCCGGAGAATCTCACGCAGCCAAAATTACGATTGTCAGTAACGGTTGTCAGCTTTACATTGTTCAAACCAGAGTCAAACCGGAGTCAGACACTGATGGGGAGACTCAGGAAGAAGTTACAACTTTTAGAATGCAACTGGACGTTTCTGAATGGTTAGTGGATAAATTTATGCAGTTTCTGTGGAGTTGATTCAATGCATGCGCTGTCATGTAAATCTTTTGTGCAAATCCAGCATTGAATGGTCTTTTGTGAAGCAGTCCGGCGTAAAATGACGGCACACAAAACTCTACTACAACAACTTTCTCTTCTCTAAAGCAGCCCAACATGGCTTCACCCCCTTTGTTGTGTGTTCTCGGGGGCAGGGTTTATGCAAATGTTGGTGTTTGTTGTAGTTCTTAAATAAGCGAATTCTTTAAAAGAAAATGTCTTTCTTTGCATTGAACTTTGAGTGTCGTAACTTTGCAGATGTTGTTTATGCTCTAACAGCAACATTAACTAAAGTAAAAAAACTGAAATCATAATCAACTCCCCTTTAACTAATGTAAACAAATTAATCTTATTGTAAAGTGTTACCAAAATATGTATATATCTAAATCATTTCATTTAATTGCTTTAAATGAATATATCCTGAAATTGCATTTTCTGCACCATTTTCCAGGCCTTAAAAGCGAAGCTCCACCCCCAATAATAGGCCAACCACATCTCTCCCAGAGGTTTATCGTGAGCCTCTTTGAAAATGTATTTTGATTTGCAGCATGTTTTTCAAGCAGCCCGCTGCTAATGCCGCTGCTAATATTCAACAACGAACCACCTCGCATTTCACAAAGCCAAGAGAAGCTAGCGCTACAAGAGTGTTACAGCTAAAGCCAGCGTGAGGGTAAAGATCCTGTTAGTTTGTGCGTAACAGTTGCATGATGCCTTTTACCCCCACCGGCACCCCAGCAGGTGTAAGCCGTGCCGTTTTGACTGCATGCATCTAAGAAGAAGAGAGAGGTGAGCATTTTTAAATCCCCTTTTGGCTCCTGTGTCTAAGAACCCCTTGTCTAAAACAGTCAGTAATTACAGCTGGAGGATTAATGAAGTGCCATTTTCAAAGCAGCGCTAAGCGGAGATGTTGAAGGTATGGAGCAGAGTCAGTGGTGTGGGGGATGTTCTTATAGCTAATCCTCAGACTAGCCCTTCAGACAGAAGACAGGTCAGCATACACAGACTTTGGGTTTCTGCTTTAAAAGAGGATTAGAGTCCTTTGGAGCTACATGCAAACAACCTACTTAGGCCTGGGCTTGGTAAGACTCTCCTAATTACAGACCCAAGTATAGGACCGACTTACTAGACAACAAGTAGTTTAGACACTGAACAAATCTGGAAGCTATCTATGACAATATTCAGAGGTCTCATTTTTATAAGAGACTGTGAGCAAAGGTTCTTTGTGTATATATCTGACATACAAAGAACGTAAGAGAGGGAGAGAGAGAGAGAGTTTGATATTTAGAGAGTGTGAGATAAGACACTTCCTCGTTGTGTAATCGCAAGGAGACATCTTGATATTTCCTGACATTTTCTGAAATTAATTGCTCTCTGTACTCATCCAGTGTCCTTTTTTCAGTGGAAAAAAAAAAGGAAAAGTAATTATATTGTTGACTTGTGGTTCAATATTGCAAGAAAGAGTCAAGCCTGATGAAAATGCAATGCTTTATATTCTCTGGTTGAAAAATAAATGCTATTTTTATACCTTATTTTCAGTTTCAGGTAATCTAATGCTAGATATAAATTTGAATGGGGACCAGAACGTTTTGGAATGTGTCCACATTCGGATTTTAATAAAAAATTTCATAAGTAAATCATCATTCATCACATACTGATCTGTCAATCAATTACAAGGGTTTTAGCAAGTACTACACTAAATTATTTCAGAGTTCTCCTCAAAACATTTTATATTTCATACATTATGTATTTAAGATTAAAATTTAAAGAAAATACACTACCATTCAAAAGTATGGATTTTTAAAATGTTGCACTTATTTGATCGTCATCATTCTAATATGTCATCATTGAATTATTCAAATATGCTGATTTGGAGTGTATAAAACTTATTATTATCAATGTTAAAAAATAAAATCTTACTGACCCCAAACTTTTGAATGGAAGTGTATTTGGGAGAAATGTAGCACTATTTTTTTGCGCTTCGTAAAATTGCAATATGTCCATGCCAGTTATTACACACGGACAAAGTGAGTGTTGTTACATAATCTCAAAATCTGATCATAAGTGATAACAGAAGATGCATATATATATATATATATTTAATTTTTTCCAGAGCTGTATATATATATACCAGGTGAAAATGCAATGACCAGATCATCCAGAGGTGAATTTTAATAGAATGTTTAAACAGGGTCTCTATGCTACAAAAGGCCACAAGAACACCACATATATTTCACCCACAAAGAAAACATATTAAAGTCGTTTGGAAGTTGTCTGAAACTCTACATCACTTTTTTCCCCTGATACTCTACACTGTGCATGACAAAGTGAGAGAAAGAGATATATATATATAAAGAATTATAGATTACAGAAGATATATTGCAATGGACTGTAAACGAAATGATCCATAGAAACATCTCCCCTCTATATCTGCTCTGGTGCTTTCTGAGCAGAAGCCTCGCAAAGCATTAGATCTGATAATAACCTTCATTTGCTAATTGGTATGCATCAGGCTGAAAATAAATTACTGATCAGTGAGCTGTTTCTGAATTCTGAACATGACCAGCAACCCAAATGAGAGATTCTGTTGCAACGTGGCAGATCCTCGGGATAAAAGAAATGAAACCGGAATGAAATGATTCAGGTGTGTCATTGCATCAGAGAAGCTCTCCACTATGGATTACAGATGCATTTTTATGTATTAGAGAGAAATTAAGCAATGCTTATCTCTGCCTGTTTTTAATTTAGTAGAGATGGCTAGATCAGGATGCGTCTGCGTTGTGACACAAGTCATTTGGATGACTAAAATTTCCTGTTTCAAAAAGCCCATAAAACAGCAGCTGGTTAAGAAACAAAATGTCTGAAATAGATTTGAAAGGATGAAGGCAGTTTCTACCGAATTCTCATTAAAATGAACAATGCACGCTCCTGAATGCTCTCCAAGTATGCATACCAAGCGGTGCTTTCAATTATCTTAATTAAAGACGATAGCATGCAGCAAAACAATTAATTTTTTTGTGGGGGCAACATGCTCACAAATGGGTAAAAAAGCACAACAGATTTTTTTTTTTTTTTTTTACTTTACTTTACTTTATAGAGCTGTATCTTAAAAGGCAAGTGTTCTTTGATGGCCTGCGACAACAAAGGCAGATGGGCTAGCTGACCTTGTATGGAAAAAAGTCTTGATTTTAATCTAATGTTTAACTGAGCAAAAATAGGCTAAATGAGAGCTGAAGCAGTCCAGCGACAGCATATGGTGCTCTGGAATAACAGCAGAAGACATATGCTCAACCAAAGATAAATTAATGATAATGAGATGCAACTTTTGGTTGTATTCATTTGTGTCCAACTATGTCATAATTACATTATACAGTCAACTTCACAATGCACTTCAAGCAAGGTGTCATTTAGCAACAAAGCACCATTTCCAATGCAGCCGAATCTCACACATGTGGTCTTATGAAGGTGCGGACAAGTAGTGTCCTCCGTCAGTGGAATGCGGTCAGAAGGATT
>RJVU01036043.1:2489358-2514838 GCA_003731715.1 Anabarilius grahami
TCTCTCTCTCTCTCTCTCTCTCTCTCTCTCTCTCTCTCTCTCTCTCTCTCTCTCTCTCTCTCTCTCTCTTTCTCTCTCTCTCCACAGAATAGCCTATGGGCCTAATTCGTTTCTGAATTGGGTAGAGTAGTCATCCAATCCCTTATGTTTCAAATAATAACTTTAGTGCATTATATCCGTGCGTTTACCCATCTACCGGTGAAAGCGACACTCTATCAAACTGTTGGTCTATACCTCCTCCGCGTCTCCCAGCAACCAAATGTCACGGTTTTCATCTGAGCGGAATAATGCAGAATCCACGGTGGCAAACACAAGGAACAGTCGGAGCGCCCCCTAGCGCATCACAGAGGCACTACACCCCAATGGTACATAAGCCATAAAGGACTGATGGCTGAGTTTAGTGTCCCCTCAAGAAAGGCACATTTCAAGAAGCGTCTGAAACGGTGCTGTGCCAGAAAGAATCTTAACACCAGTGGAGTGTAAACATGAATCGCTTCCAAAAAGAGATTTTCTAAATCAAGTTCTGGCGAGCCACTGGCGCACTCACTCGACTTTATGCTTTAATTCCCACAAGGGTGCCGGATTTGAGTTTTCATGAGATTTGAGTTTTCATGAATATTTCAAGATTTATGGACAAACAGTGATTTGAATATGAGAATCAGATTATCTCCCCTCCTGTATTATAATGTGAGCATACCTCAACAGCATGAGGAGAGCTGCCATTATGATTGGCACCCAGGCACGCTCTCTCTCTTTCTCTTTTTGTCACTCCTGCAAAGCTGATTTAGGGAAAGGTGATGTTTAGAGATCGTAATTTATTCCATTACCTGTGTGAAAACGCGCAATTAAAGATTTATAGAGAAAATATAAACATGTGGTTGTTCTTTCTCTGTGGGATCACCCCCAAATTTGTCAAGCACAAACTCGGTTTTTGGCAAAGTACTTCATGCAACTGCGCTAATACCGCTTGTTTACTCACAATCATCATCTGTTCAAAAAGTTGTGAAGTATACTGCAGTGCTGCCAGGTTCCCAGCATGCACTGCAGGCGAACTGACCTGAGTTTAGGTTTAAAATGCTTTTGCACGTTCAAATCTGCATGAAATGGAAGTTGTGATAGTCTTTTCCTCCCTATTGTGATGTATAGTGAAACGATTTCTCAAACGAGAAAAAATGTAGGGCGGGACTTTATTTTGTACATCAGGAATTGTTTGGATCATTGTGGTAATTTGGATTTCATTTAAGTTTTATGGGCCTACCATCTTCTAACTGTGCTGTGTTATAGTAGTAGTCCCGGGTGACTTCAATAATAACATCATTTCAGTAAACAAATCAAATTTTGAATTTTTTTTTTTCCACCATCAAGCTCAATTCTATTTATTTCTAGTGGAAGCGAATGGTAGGGCTGCGATTGTTTTCAGGAGTGTTAATTCAGGAACACATCCAATGTTGTGAAGTCATCTTTGTGTAATTTTAGACAAGTTTAATGCTTGTTTTGATCAGTTAGCATGAGTTTTTTTACAGTTCAGGATGCCATATTTAGATCTGCCATGGTAAGTCTGGAAAACAACGGGTATCAGATTCTCTCATTAGGTGCGTGATGGACAAGGAACAGTGACAGAGCCTTTAAACCAAATCATCTTGGAGTTCTAACTAAGTTTCACCATGTCAGAATCTTGAATCTGGAACATCAGAGGAAAATAGCCTCAGTTCTCCAACCCTGCTTCCCTTTTCCCCCACAGAAAATAGACAGAAAACAAAAGAAAATTGAGTTTTCAGAGATAACAAAAGATGTCTGTTCTCACATCTTAATATCTGATGGCCATATGTGGCGTCGGTCTGTCGATCAGCCCTGCGTGTGGTTATGTGCGCGTCTGGACGTCTGGCTGCTTTCATAGCAACTCTCTGGTGTGTGTCTCTGGCCCGGAAGACCTTTTCCGAAAGACCTTTTCATCTCCAGCCTACACATGGATATGTGTGTGTATGTGTGCAGGTCTGACACTGCAGTGACAGGATGAGATGGGACAGAGAGTGCTGGTTGACAGGAGGATTGTTTTCACTCCAAAAGGCTTATTAAAAATTTAGCTGTCCCTCAGAGACTGGGTGAAGGCGAGTGTGTGTCTCTACTCGTGGTCAGTCATGAGGAAAATGTAATGTGGTATTTGGTATTTTAGTTGTGTTAGAGGGATTTGTGAAGTCTTCTCCTTTGCGAGTTGTATTTCATGTGAAACTTCCAACCCAGATATCTGCATGTCAGTGTATATGACCCAAATAAGTCAAAAGTTGACATGCTTTCACAAAAGATCCTATAATAATTCAATAGCAACAAAGGTCAAGATAAAAGCTCAATTTTGTTTAATATCTTACTTCTAAGTATCATTTCCTGAGTTCAGAGTGTTTAGTTGTTAGCAACAGTGCTGTGGTCGTATTTAGTGAAGTCCCTGCTCAACACAGTTACATTCATAACCAATGTACACTACAGTTTAAAAGTCTCGTATGCTCACCAAGGCTGCATGGGAATGAATGAATCGAGCTTTTGTAACATTTAAAATGCCTTTACTGTCACTATTGATCAATTTAATGCATCCTTACTGAATAAGAGTATTAGTGTCTTTGAAAAGAAAAAAAAGGGAAACTATTGCTATGCAGGGAACTATTGAAGCTTGTTGCCAGCTGAGAGTAAAATTTTATAAATAAAACAGTTAATTGTGAGATAAAGTTTAAAATAAAATCACAACTATAAGAAATAAAGTTCAACTGTGAGATATAAAATCACAGTTAAAGAAATAATTCAATTATCTTTTTAGCTGGCTTCCATTCAAAACATTTAGCAGATAATTGTGTTTATTATTGTGAAGTTGCTTTGAAATCTGTATTGTATAAATGAATAAATATAGCTTGAATTGTGCAGTTTTATCTTTAGGTCAGTGTATTCACTTATATTTCTATGCTTTATGGAAAAGGTTATGAGAAATATACTTCCAGTTCAATAAATTCCCCAGAACACAAATGGCTTTTAGAAATAGTTTTAGACTTCAAATACTCAACAAATATCTTCTCATAAACTCTATAAATGTGTGAGGAGATCTTTAAAGGTGGCTCATTTAACCCAACCTCTCCTTATTGCTTTGATCATACACTCACAACTGCACACAACAACAATATCCAACTATTGATTCAAGTATGCCATTGTAATCAATACGAAACATCTATAAGAAATGTAAGGATGGTAACAGACCTATATTCTAGGTCTCCTCTTTGACATGCAAATTACATCCAGTGCCAAACTGCAACACCCACACATGTGTGCACACACACTCACAAGCAGGTTGTGATGAGAAACATGATCCATGCAGGATCAAAAGGGATGCGTACAGCAGGATGAATAAATGGAAATGTGCGCTGATTTCATGTAGGTCAAGAAGTCTTTACACAAACACACACACACACACACAAACACACTCACAATCCATTAAGATGCTCAAAGCAAAACACTTCAGCAATACACAGCTGATACCAGTATGATTACCTGTAATACAGTTTTGCCCTTTCCGTCACATACAGGTAACATTAACATAAATACATCACCATGCTTCCGGTTAGCATTCAGTGTGGGTTTCTTTGAGAGATTACTTGCATTAAAAAAAGTATTTTGTGAGGAATCAGTTTTCGTGATATGTTGATGCAGCATCTGTCAGATTGCTGTAATTGACTGATCATTCTTTCATCTTTTTTTTTAGTTATTAGAGCGACAAGACACACTAAGAGAGAGAATGTCAGCAGAGGAAAATAAGGCGCATATTCGTAATCTTTTTTACGAAATAAAGGCATGCTCGCATTTTCTGTTTTTCACACGTGCCATTTGAGCCTTAAAGGAATAGTTAATCCAAAATGAATTATCTTTTAAAGGGGAAGGGGATTTGTTTGTTACAGGATTGGATTGACATTATGAGTAAAAGATGACAGTATTTTTCACTTTGGAAAGAACTATCCCTTTAAGTACACCACAAAGCAAAACAAAATGCATATAAATGTATATAAAAGACTTAAAAAGGCTAGAATTCAGAAACCCTTGTTATTAGCGACACCGGTGGCCGTTAAGTGAACTGCAGCCAGCAACTTACTTCTCATGCTTGGACTCATGCGCAGGTAACGTTCAAGAGACTGAACATGATCCGATATACTTAAGGTGAAGTTCTTTTTCGTTCTTCGCTTAGAAGTAAAATTAAGTAAAAACGTCACATCTTTTTGATTTTCCTGGCGAAATCAGTCCTTCACATGAAAGTCGGTCTACAAGCTTTCATAGAAAACGAGGAATGTCTCTTTTTAAAGGGTTAGTTTACCCAAAAATGAAAATTCTGTCATTAATTACTCACCCTCATGTAATTCTACACCCGTTCATCTTTGGAACACAAGTTAAGATATTTTTGATTAAATCCGATGGCTCAGTGAGGCCTCTATAGACAGCAATGCCATTGTAAATCTCAAGATCCATAAAGGTAATAAAACATATTTAAAACAGTTCATGTGAGTTCAGTGGTTCTACCTTAATATTATAAAGGAACGGGAATACTTTTTGTGCACCAAAAAAACAAAATAACGACTTTTCAACAATATCTCATGAGACTTTTCAACAATATCTCATGAACGACATGAGGGTGAGTAATTACTGACAAAATTTTCATTTTTGGGTGAACTAACCCTTTGAGTGCTGAAATACATTTGAGATGAAATCACTTTGATTCTGACTTAATGGAGCACATCTGCTTTAAAAAATAAATACATTTTAATGTCATGTTAAAGTGTCACACAGATTAGATATCACAGTTATCATTTTAGCTTCTACCTATAGGGAAATAAAAAAAATCGTGACTATATAAATGTCAAGATAAAAATGTGTTTCAGTTCAATTTCTTTGTATTTTATGTTTTAGCAACAAATGCAGTGAAAACACTAAAGAGGACATTCTGATCTGAACAGTGCAACCAAAAGTGCAAAAGCCAACAGATAAAAGTTATCTAGTCGTAACTGCCCACCCTTGATCTTCCTTGATCCTTCCTACGCTGTCAAGAGTAGCATTCATGGTGTTTCACATCAATTTTGCACGATTCTAATCTGAAAAATTTGTAACATTTAAAAATGGATACAAAATGGATGCAGTAAATACTGCAGTGTTCACAACTGTAAGATGCAACAATATGAAACAAACTGTCCTGTACAGATTATTAATACATACAGCAATTCTGTTCCCTTAAATACAGGTTGATTCTGTATTATATGGGAAAGTTGGAAACCCTAGAGGCAGAAAAACATGCAAATGTGATGAATTTGATTTGGAGTAATTCTAAGACACAATGAGAGCATCAATGATGAAAGTTAAAGTTAATTTGTGAGAAGTGCAAATTTGCCAGACGCACTGTCCTGTAACATGATCTATGGCAATATAACAAACTCACAACATCCAGTGAGTGAAAACTCTGCCACCTACTCACCTAAACAGTATTTGCATACGGCTCCCTGCTTCCTTCCTGTCTGTGTCCTTGTGCGCACTCGTGAGATGGTAGACACAAAAAAAAAAAAAATGGATCCTGTGGGATGTCCAATCTAACCACAAACGGAGCACATTTCAAAGTCAATTAGCCATATAACACCCTCTTTAGAGCAATCGGAGCAGAGCGATCAGCATCAGTATAAAGGCTACAGCACTCAAATCTTATAGACCAAAAAAAGGCTAACATATCCACCCTATGAGAGCAGCAGGTAGGATCCATTTCTCCAGCCCCCGGATATAAACACTCGAATCAGCAAAGAAAGCAGCAATGAATCACCTTAATGTGTGGTCAATTACATAACTGAAGAGCGAAACTTATAAGCCTGCAAAAGGACGGCTATCCGCCCACTTTCAATACCCCGAGAGGCCCATTTTAAGCTTATACGTTTTAATACGTATGAAGTGCTCTAACATAATTCACATATCATTGTACCCCAGCGGATCAGTGTACCCCAGTCTCATCTTTTAAGTAAAATTGCATTTTTAATTTCAGTTCTTTTGTTCATAAAGTTTGCAGCCTGCATTATTAGAACGGTTATGTAACTTGTCCTTATTACAAGGCTTTCCAGAATATTTGGTCAGTCACAGCTTAACCGTACATTTGACCATTGCAACATGCCAATGATACTTTAATGTTTCATGTACTTTAATGTTTCATGTCTTTAATGTTTCTCTTGCAGACATACATGTAACTTAAAACTGTTAGCTAATGGATGTTGTAAAAATTATTATTTTTGACTTCAAAAAAAAGTTAAAGGTGCAGTAAACGATTTCTGAGAAACACTGTTGATATTTGAAATCAACCCAAACAAGCACACTCTTACTTTCATTGTTCTGCCCCCAAAATGCATGAACATGCTAAGCAAGAGTGGATGTCTCTTTATCATAGCTGAAGTGAAGCAAAAATAATGCTTGTTGGTTGCCAACGGCTCCAGACAAACAATGATACTCAAAACTGCCCTGTTACTATAGCTGCTAACAGCATATCTTTGTACTGTGAAATATAGCAAAACCTTGTCGTCCATTTCCAGGCCTTCCCGCTTAGAAGCGCTCTGAAGCGCTGAAAAACTTTTTTAATATTAATGTGGGTCCTAAAGCGCTTGCCTAATCATAACCCTTTTTTCAGTGATATTTCTTCTGACCTTTTCTCTTTTGCAATGTTTCTTGTTTCTTAGCCTTCACTCTTTCTAAAGTCTTTCTTCAAATCTCCCTCTTGCTCACTCTCTCTCATCCACCTTCTTGAGTGTATATTGCACTTGGTCCTATCCACTTTGTCCCTTTCCCAAATGGCACATTTCATGTGCACTTTCGGTCTTGTGAACTTACAATGGCCACTGCGTGAATGTGTCCTTTAAGTCCAAGAGAACGTAGGGAGTCCTATTCGTCATTGTAGCTTTCAGAGGGGTGCTCGCGAGCGCCCCTTTGCGGCCGCTATGCGCCCTCGATGCGCACTTCTCCTGAGGCCCAAAAAATTTGCGAGCTACGCAGAGGACTTCTACCCGGCAGTCAAAGCGGCATAAGGTCACAAAAGTGCAGACTCAGAGGAAGACCATGAGGGTTTAGGGTGCCATTTGGGACAGGGCATATCAACAGCATTTCTCAGAAATCACTTACTGCACCTTTAAGAGGATTATGTGACACTGAACGCTGTAATGACTGCCCCGTTGAAAAAAAAAAAAACAGCATGTTGGTTAGGTGTGTTTTGAAGCATGGCAGCTGGTTTATGCTGGTACTTAGTTTGTCATGAGCTGGTTTAAGTTAGTCAAGTGCTGGTACTAAGCAACTAGCTCCACCTCAGGACCAGCTTAAACCAGCTCATGACCAACTAATGACCAGCATAAACCATCTCAAACCAGCTGCCATGCTTCAAAACATACCTAACCAGCATATGCTGTTTTTTTCAACAGGGTGAGAGTAATGAAAATTCAGCTTTGCCATCACAGGAATAAATACAATTTTAAAAAATAATAAAATAGAAAAAAGTTGTTTTTAATTGTAATAATATTTCACAATATCACTGTTTTACGGCACTTTCGATCTAATTAATGTAGCCTTGGTGAGCATGAGTCTTCTTTATAAAAAAAACAAAAAAAACACAAACAAACAAACAAAAATCTTTGTTAACTGCTTGTAACAATGATATAATGTAATGTTTTGCTTAAAAGTTGGTGGCTGATATACAATACTGTTGAAATGTTTATTTTGTTAGACCAGATGTCTTGTATTTCATCAACTGCAACCTTTTTTTGTCATTCTGTATACAGTAGTACATAAAGGGTTTATTTGTGTAGATTCTTTCAGTACTTTTTATTGACCGTGAGACATCTATGGCAGCAGGCAGTCTATAAGGACATCTTACAAACAGAAACCACTATTTGACAAGTCTTTATTCCGGAGTTTCTTAGAATACCACCTTCATCTTTGAGTCATTTTGTATGGCAGGTGGACTACAAAAAGCAAATGTCTCTAGCAGTTATGAAAAAGTAAGGAACCATGGGCAGGCTTAACACTGGCTGGCACCATATTGTTTGTGATGCCTCTGTTTACTTTTTCACTTCAACATATGCAGTCGCTTCAGCGGGGCAGTGTGTGAGTAAGACCAAAATTATAGTGGTGTTTTTCACAGCCAAATTGTGACAGGGATGAATGAAGACAAAAAAGCCCGGGTAGGGAGAAGGGAAGATTGTGTAGCAGCTGTTACAGGGCACGGGATGCTGCTGGATGAATCCTTTTATCTGTCACTCGCTCTTTCCCATAGACCCGAAATACTCTCTCTGTGTCATTTGTCATCCAAAGCAGCCATTAGATGAGTTTGCATTTGGTGTGTTTTGAAGGCAGGAGCGAGGTGCAGATTGTTTTGGCTAATTGAGTTAACTCTCTCTTTGTGTGTGTGTGTGTGTTTTTTGCTCTTTCATAAGCTCACTTAATTTCATCCCCCCACCTTCCCATCGCCGTTCATTCTACTCACAATGTTGTTTGTCATCACAGATGAGGATGTTCTGCGTCATACTGTCAGTACGCATCTCTGCCCACACACACATACACACACACACACACACGTTCCTTTCTGTGTTGAGTCTCTCTTTCTCATCCTGCATATAGCTTAATTATCCCCCTTCTTAATTAATTCAATCGATAATTAATTCAAATATACTTTTAGAATTAATTATTGTTGTATTCATAATAATTAACTCTTTTAATTAACCTAAAATTGTAATTCCTCTGCGCTGATGAGGAGCACAGAGAGAGCTGTGGACTTTTGTTTACCACAAACCATCATTAGACCCCCAATGTCACAAAGGAACTACATTTATGTCTGAGTGTGTGTGTGGCTCACTGAATAATTTCATGGTATAGTTAACATTTAACTTAAGTAGTCTGCATAATATGAAGATTTGCATGTACTACTATGGTTTCAACTAATGAATCGATGGATGGATGGATGGATGGATGGATGGATGGATGGATGGATTCATTCATTCATTCATTCATTCATTCATTCATTCATTCATTCATTCATTCATTCATTCATTCATTCATTCATTCATTCATTCATAGATATTATAGCTCATTTAATACAAATGCATGAGCAAACATGTAGGCCTGTTTATAATGAACTAACTTGTGTTAGCCAGTTCAAGCATGTAAAATTTTGAGTATAAACTTCAAATACTGTGTCTCTATCAGAAACACCAGAAATGCTTTCATCTTTGACCTCTTTTTCTTTTCCAAGGTTGACGAGAGTTGTGTGTGTAATGAGGGTAAAACATGGAGTTTTACAGATAAACATGGTACCAAAGAGCCACATTAATGAGGAAAATCATTTTTATTAACTTGACAGTTGTCTAAATACACAGGCTGTCCTTCAATATGTGCAGAGTTTGTGCGTGTATGTGAGCGCAAGTATCCATGAAGCGTAGCAAAAACCAGGCTGAATTTAATGGCATGTATGACAATTAATGTGCCGTCCAAGGAAAGAGACACAAATTTAATAAGCCACTGAGTTTAGTGTGTGCGTATGTGTGTTCGTTGCACTCGTCTCATCACCCAGCTTGTCTCCAGGGCTGCCGTTATAATCTCCTTTTTTTTTAGCCTTACGCCATAATAGGAAACATGCGTTTAATTAATTTAATAAGGTCAGAAATTATTACCTCCATACAAGGGATTTCGTCTTGCCAAGTTGCTCCCATCATATATTTTATTTTTTAATTGTGGAAGTATTTTTAAAGGTATTTCTCTGTAGATGGCTCCAGAGGGATGGTTTTTAAATGAAGGTTGGGTCCAGGTGGGGCCCAAGTAAAACTGCTTGGTGGTTCTGCTCCAATTACACGTCCACACTTGTTCACACACACATCTGTCAACACACCTGGGATAGTGGCCCAGTGAGACTCTAAGCTACTTTGAGTGGAGAACATTGTTTTCGGATACAGAAGTCCAAACTAAATGAAGGCCCTCATTCAAAGCCTCTACAGAGATTGGAGACCCTCTCGACTGTAACTTCTGGTAGTGTTTTTAAAACTCTGGACCATAGCAGGGTGGATTAATCCAACCAGGAAGTCAATATTTACACCTCACTCTGCACCAGGCCACATCCTTTCACCAGGCCAACCTTTCAGTGCCGGTGACAGGGAGTAAATTTTAATTAAAAGGTGATGCAGTGTGTCTTTTTTCCCTGTTAAGGAGGAAGTAGAATGTCACATTGAGGCAACGGAAGGTTAGGAACGTGTATTGTGTGGGTGGGTGGGTGGTTGGGTGCTTAACTTTTCATAAAGTGAATATACAAGTGGTAAGTATTTAGGGAGATCTACAGAATTCACCAAGGCCACCAAGTCCACTGTTCTCTGTCTTTGCTTACACTCACTCTCTTTCTCTCTCTCTCTCTCTCTCTCTCTCTCTCTCTCTCTCAATTCAATTCAATTCAATTCGATTGAGCTTTATTGGCACGACTGTGGTATGGTACAATGTTGCCAAAGCAATAAACGTAATAGGTTATACAGGTATAGATTGATAATTAAAGAAAAGGAAGAAGAGAAAAATAAATATATATACATGCATGGCTATATTGTATATGTTATCATGTAATTTAACAAGTGGTTAAAAAACAAAACAAAAAAACAAAAAACATGGTAAATAAATACAGAGAGCAGTAATGAGATTGAAAAGAAAAAGAAAAAAAATGAAAGGAGAAGGTTCATTCTTTGTCCCTCATAATATGGCAGGAGGACACATACTGCGCTGCCAGGTGGACACACTTCTCTTTCTCCCCTAAAATATAACAAAGTTTGTCTATGTGGCTTGCTTGTTGGAATTCAGGAAGAATTTGACCAATTTGGGTGAAATACGTTTCTCTAATATTATTATATTTGCTGCACTGTGTAAGGAAATGTAGATCATTTTCCACGACTCCATCGGAGCAGTTTGAACAGAGTCTGAGCTCTCTGGCTCTCCAACTCTGTTTGTGTCGGCCCGTCTCTATATACAGGCTGTGGTCGTTCAAACGATACTTCGCCAGGAGCTTTCTCTGACGATAATCTTTAATTTTTATTAAGTAAGGTGCCAATTGATAATCTGTCTTTATTTTTTGAAAGTATTTTAATTTGTTTATTTCAAATAATATAAATAATTTATCTTTCTCTCTCTCTCTCTCTCTCTCTCTCTCTCTCTCACACACACACACCCTTTAAACCTTTGATATCTGCTGTGTTTGCTCAGTCCTGTTTGTAAAGTGTGAAATGGCATTCACGACCCATTTTGCTTTCATAATCTGACATGTTTCTAAGTGAAACAGAATATTCAATGGCAAAAAAATAATAAAAATAAACAAATTTAAATAAATGTAAAAAATAGTGTGGGGCTTGATTTCTCTCTAAATAAATAAAGATTGCAATGATGATAATACTTTCAACATTTTATTATTTAGCACCAAAATGTATACATTCAAAAACAAATGAGGGGATTTCTCTTTGAAATGACAATACAAATTAATAAAACAAATAATTAAAATAAATTAAGCATAGGACAACACTGGTCAAATTCCTGTTCCATCATATTGTGAGAAGTGGATGAATTTTACATACCAAAATGAAGCCACATGACTTTTAGGGGAAGCAAGATCTTACATTTTGATGAAATAATATGAAGACAAAAAACAAATCTCTTTATATATATAAACAAGAAATAATAATAATAAAAATGCATTCACTCTGAAATTCCCATTCCCAGCATAATTCCATGGGTATGCTCATGGCAGTTTCATGACAGACGAGAGCCGGACAGTGGGGAGGCGTGCGACAGCCATTAGAGTGACTGACAGGTGTTGAGGAGGAAAGGGAGGCGCAGCGGCAGGGTCGTCTCTGTCACTCACAGACTCACCTCTGTCTGCATGAAGAGCTTGCAAACTGATTTACAGCACGGGTGTTGTATATAGATGAAGTGTGTGCAGTGAAGGTTCTTCATTCCTCACCCTTGTTTATAGCAAACTCACTATTGACAACAAAACAACAGAAACAAGCAAATAAACAAACAAAAAGACAGCAGGTGACAAACAATCAAAGTCTGTCATGTTTCTCCTTTCCTCACGTTTTTTTCTTACCTATTATTTAAAAGTGTACAGAACTGGTACTTGGCTTTGAGCACTACTTAGACCATGAAACCCATGACCACAAACCATTAGGATGTGGTTCAACCATGCGTTTGAATGTCAAATACACATGCAAAGTCACTGGACATCTCTGGCCAACTGAATCCTGCCTCTCATTTCAATAACATTTGTGTTTGACCTTAGTCTCTGTTTAGAGGAGGCAACCGTAGAGCACTGTTGGTAAGACATGAGTGGGAGAGGATATTTATACCCCCTGTTAGTCTCAAATATGGACAGGATATACATATGCTGTCCAATCCCAAGAAAAACTAAAAACTAAAATATATGCGTATATATTCTCACAGTGAATTGATATATAAATAAATGGTGCATTTTTATAGTAATTTATGCATATTCAATACCCAGTGTTGGGGGGTAAGTAACTTGAGTTACATAATCAGATTACTTTTTCAAGTAACTAGTAAAGTAACGCATTACTTTTCAATTTATAACAAAATATCTAAGTTACTTTTCAAAAGCAACGCAAGTTCCTTTTTCACATTTATTGACTGACAGCTCTCCTGTCACCATGTTGAGAGAAATAAAGTGCAGAGGTATTGTGTGCGCTGTGTAAACATGATGGTTATTATACAGTCAAACCAAAAATTATTCAGACACTAGATATCATTTTTTATATTTTTTTACTAGGATAGCAAAATAAAGTAAACTATGACATATTATACCCAAAAATTCTTCATACAGTGGACTACCAGTAAAAATTATAAAAAATGTACGACCAAAAATTATTCAGACACTTTGATCTGACCATGTTTTGCTTAAGATTATTTTTTTCTGACACAGTTTAACTCTGAGATCTTGTCATATTTTATTACCATTTAAAAAAAAATAAAAATAAGCGAATAAACTGTAATAATGAATGCAATTTCTGAATACATTTTGGTTTTACTGTAGTTCTAGACTAAATGTGAACACTTGCACAAAAAACATTCAGTATTCCTCGCAATGAATAAACACAGTGGAATTCAATCTCAGAATTTTATGCAAACCTTTAATAATGAACTATATTAAATTACACAAATATACTTTGTATTTAATCTCACTTTATTAAACAATGTCTTAGCTGCTGACCTTTAATGAACTAATTCAACCATACTAAGCAAAAATTATCTTAGATTAGATTTAGAAATAAGAGTGTTGAACTTCCTCCGCTTGTATCCTCTTCTTCTTTAATCCAGAATGGCAGCACAGCTGAAAGGTTTGTTTGAGCTGCGCCCTCTACTGTATAGGTGTAAATTTGCATTTCCTTCAGCCTGAGGCTTATTCATTTCACTTTTGGTGTGAAAGGGCCTTAACATTTGCCATAAATATAACTTTTTTTTGTTGTTGTTGTTAAAAAACAAACAAGCAAGCCAAGCCCAAGTGAGGAAAAAGTAACACAAAAGTAATGTAACGCATTACTTTTCATAAAAAGTAACTAAGTAACTCAAATTAGTTACTTTTTTAGGGAGTAACGCAATATTGTAATGCATCATGTAAGGAATAATTAACTTATAATTTAATATTTTCTAAGAATTCAATGGCCCGTAGTCAATTATTCCACTTATACTATGGTTACCACACCTTCAAGACATTTTTCAGGTTTTGTCCTTTTTGTGTGGGACTAATTTCTTACGCATCTCATCCCACACCTCCATTGCCAATTCCAAAACGTCATTTCAGAACTAGTAACGAAGGCTTGAGCCTTGATAGCAAAATAATACCGTTGATATAGTTATTAACACAGTTGAGAGAGAGAGGGAGAGGGAGAGGGAGAGAGAGAGAGAGAGCGCATGTGAATTAGCCTACGTTACCTGATCTGTGCATCTCTAACAGCAGCAGTGTCTCTACTAATTGCAAAACTATACGTTTATCTCAAGAACTGCACAGTTATTACCTCGCTGGTTAGTCATTGCTAACTTTTTTACTCTGATTAATTCGTCAGAGCAGCGCTGACCAACAATCGTTTCTGTGCGCATGTCTGTACGATACAGTACGTGTGTACGTTTGAAAGAGAGAGAGAGCGCGAGAGAGCTTTCAGGACACTATAAAACGTATTTTGTGGCAAAAACCATGACAATAATTTGTCGTTTTCATCCTATTGTTTACTATATTTATTTTCTTGGTCGGTGTCGTTGTGAGCTAACTGAAATCATTTGGCAAAGTGATATGAAACTATAATTCGGTCAAGACCTGCTAAAACTACTTTAGCCGTGCGTTTCCATGAAAATAATTGCACACCTTAGAACGTTGTTCAACCAATCAGATTCGAGAATTCAACAGCCCTGTATAATTTTAAAGTAACTTTTCCCAACACTGTTAATACCCAATAATAAAGTTCCAGTAACGCCTGGCAAACTGTAGGTGCATTAGATTGTTGTTTGATGGCACCAAAGGCTTTTTTATTGCAATCTTCCCAAAAAAGTTGAGAATTTCTGACCCCAAGACCCAACTAGCATCTGCAATTCTCCAACTTTGATCCTTTGTTTGCTGACTCAAGCCATCCTCAGTGCATGTGGGGCCACACATCCTCTTCCAAGTAGATTCTTTCCATCTCCAGTTGATTTAAACATCCTAATTATTGCCCAGTTAGTGGAAATGAGTATTCCAACAATGAAACTCTTATTATATAGCCATTTCATGATTTGTGCAGCTCAACAACCTTTTGTCACACATCATTATTGTATTCTCTAATAGTGATGGATGGCTATAGGAATTTGGCCTATGTGTCACTTCATATTTAGAGCCCAGGGAAAAAAGGAAGTCATGACTCTTGCTTTTGACTAGTATTAACAAGTAGCAAAATTAGGCCCAATGTAAAGTAAAGGCTATTGTCTTTTTGTGAAAGAAAGAAAGAAAGAGAGAAAGAAAGAGAGAAAGAAAAAGAAAGAAAGAAAGAAAGAAAGAAAGAAAGAAAGAAAGAAAGAAAGAAAGAAAGAAAGAAAGAAGTGTACCATCTGAACTTCATGTTTTAAAAGTAAATACACCTCCAGAAGAAAGTGTGTTCATCAAGCAAATCTTTAAGGCAGACACTGATATATCCCTGTGAGCGAAGTCAGAGAGCTGTTTGATATGATACGGTCATATTTATTAACAACAACTTCATCACGCTGTCGCTTTTCATTTCTTCAGCTTTGTGTTGCCTGCAGTGGACATCTGATCAACTAACCTGACAGCTTCAACCTCAGTTAGTCTACACTTTCTATCACACTTCTCATCAGCCTCTAGACATGATAATGTCAGAGTGTCCAAGCAGCACATATCTTCATCGCCTCAAATGAGGACTGATCAGACAGGCAGAATTAATGTAGACTTTTGAGGTCCTTTAAGAAGTCACATCTGTGAAATCTAAACCAAAATATTTACTTTTGGGTAAGAGGTGGCACTCCGACGCATTGCGATTTATGACAGGTGACACAATACTTTTGAGTGTTTGACAGCAGCTTAGTGAAATGTCAGGTGACAGTGTCAATGCCGAGGAAGTCAATAAGCTCGCACAGATTTGAATGGGAATGTCTGTTAAGCTTAAGAGTGTGGGCTGTAGATTTCCATCAAGGCTCAGTCAGTGGGTTGCCATGCTCACAGTTTGCACATGAGTTGTGTGTGACCGTGCTCAAATTTGGGTTTGCAGAACGAAAATGTCATTTAGAAGAAATGTGTTTCTTTATCTGGTGAGTGGCCAATGATTTTTATTTGCCTGAGTACCTCATTGGGAATTGCTGGTCTGTGTTTTTGTGCCTGTGAGAGTGTGTGTCTCTGCGTGTGTCGGGAAATGGGTCTCTTATTGCTGCTCGGATGAAGAAAAGCAGTGTTTTAATCGGAGGCTCATTCCCATTACAGAGTTGACGGGATTCATAACAGTTAAGCGGAGAGAGCCTGGGGGCCGGCCGGGGCCTGATGGCTCCTAAATTGGCTCTTTTGTTGGACATGCATTAAGGAGGACGGCTGACCTTGCCAGTGCCTGCTGGAAATAGCGGTGAGAGACACGGCCTTTGTGTTCTGAGTGAGCCCTAAGGTGCAGCACAAATCACACTGTCAACTTCAGCACATATCAAGAGAAAAGTGCCACACAGAAACACAGACATGTATTTGACATGCACTCACGTAGTGTTCTAGCAACATATATCACCTTTATAAAGAGGAACCTTTTGGTATACAGTATCATGGAGCCAGTGAACTACAGACATCAGTGAGCACAGAGGAGGGCTATATTCATATTTAAGCTATATTCTCCCCTTTGTTCATCAAACTTAGTGTGTTTCATTGTAATCTGTTCAAGTGTACTTTATGGTAATCAATCAACTGATGACATCATATATGACATCATATATGAATTATCATATATGATATTAATAACGTCACATGATGAGATTATCTTTAAAAAAGAGACTTTTAGTCAAATTAAAATTAGGTAGAGGTGCTTTTTACAGCAGATCTGAGATATTAACATTAATATTGCCATTTAAAGGTAATATTGTGAAATATTATTGCAATTTAAAATAACCTTTTTCTATTTTAATGTATTTTAAAATGTAATTTATTCCTGTGATACAAAGCTGAATTTTCAGCATCATTACTCCAGTCTTCAGTGTCACATGATCCTTCAGAAATCATTTTAATATGCTAATTTGGTGCTCAATAAATATTTCTTATTATTTTATATATTTATTATGAATGTTAAAAACAGCTGTACTGCTTAATAATTTTGAGTATACCATGATACATTTTTTCAGGATTTTTTTTTATGAATAGAAAGTTTAAAAGAACAGCATTTCATTTAAACTGATTTTTTTTCTGTCACTTTTGCTCAATTGAATGTGTCCTTGCTGAATAAAAGTATTAATTTCTTTATGAAAATCTTCAATAACAGTGTAAATATATTTTGTTTCTAAAACCATTAAATTTCTGATTGCTCCATTCAGCTAAGTCAAATTTTCAGCATCATACGCTTTTATTAAAAAGTAAAATAAAATAAAGATGTTGCAAACAAGCAACCTGACGTGACAGAACTAGAACACTCTAGTAATCAACAGAGCTGTCTATAAGTGTGCAACACCAGTTTTACCACATCAGCTGCATGTCAGCATGGTGAAAAACAAATTAAGCTCTGCTTAGGCTTTTCTTGTATAGCCTTGAATATTAATTACAGAAAATTGAGAACACATACAGTACAACAAGACTGTATGAAATAAAAAAAGGAAAGAATATGCTTTCTATAGAAATTGCCAGACAAAGAGGCTGATGAAGTCAGAGTGGAAGCAGCAGAATGAGAAGGGCAGTAAAAAATAAAAGAGGAGACAAGAAAAAGATAAAAGATAAAGAAATGGGTTATTGGAGAGGATGGCTATTAGAGAGGAAGAGGATATGGAGCAATTTGTCATTAAAATTTCCAAAAATACAACAAACAGAAGAGTAGTGCTCTTAATACAGCTGATTCATGCCAGTGGTTCTCAGCTGGATTTTATTTCAGGACTCAAATGTAAAAAAGTTCTGAACACAATTATGCCTTTGATGTCAACAAAAGAAAGATGCGAAGTGTTTTCTCCTCGGTTGATAAGTTGATAAGTCAAATTATTTTGCTATCCTAACTATGTAGGATTATTATTTTATTTTTTTTATATATGAAATACAGCATTCAATATTTTATTATTTAGCATTGCTTCTTCACGACTCAATCAATCCCATTTTTAGGTTGTGACCCTTCATTTGAGAACCACATTTATTATAATTGAGCAGTGTTTGGATACTGTAAAAGCAAAGGTTATACATGCAAGTGTCATGTGTGCTCATTAATCTCATTTTTAAGTTTTTATGCCATATCACACTGATGAACATTCTTAAATAAAACTATTGTAATAGCCAAAAAAATTAAATCAAGTACTGATTTAAAACATAGTCAACAGAGGTTTTTTTTTGTTTGTTTTTTTGGACATTGAGATCTTACTGCACAAAAAGAACCCAGTGAACAGTCATGTTATCTAATTCAGTCTTCATGTGATGTTACATCCTAATAGGAATGCCTCCTTGAAGGGCAAAACAAGGCTTTCCTCTGCTGCCCCCTAGTTATTTTTACCAGTTTGCACTAAGTGATTTTAAAAGACCAAATACATTATACATCTTACTGATGATGCAGGCAAACAGATGCGCTTAAAACATAAACACAGTGCGCTAACTTGCACGTTAAGCGTTTTCCCCAAAAATATCATTATAAAGCATGGCTTAAAGGAGCTTGCTATGTAGAAATCAGAAGCTCTTGTTATTAATGACACCGGTGGTCATTAAATGAACTGCAACCAGCAACTTATTGCTCGTGCTCACACATGTGAAGCAGTTGAACGTGATTCAATAGCCACAGCAAAGTTCTTTTTCTATTTTTTATTTTTTTTGCATAGAAGTAAAAATTAGTTGGAAACATCTTTGCAGCAATATACTGTTAGCAAACATCCTGACATGCTGCTGAGAGTGAAGGTTAGATGAATATGTAAATATGTGCTGCGCACTCTCCTCTCAATAACAAAATAAACACAACAAAATGACAGCGGTGAGAAAGCTACACACAGCAATGTGAATATGTTTGAACAAGCTTTGCGATTCATGTTGACAGATGAGGTAATTAAAATTACACTGTCATGACAGTCTGAATTTAAAGTATGTTTGAGATTATAGAATATATAGGATATATGAGACTAGTTTGAATTAATAACTTTTTTTGCATGACACTTTGACATTCCAGTACAGAATAGCTCTTTCGGCATTATCCTGAACAAAAGCATTAATTTCATGTGTTGGACTTTCCAGACGAAACTGACCTGAGTCCTTCACATAAAAATCATTCTACAGGCATTCATAGACAACCTAGGAAGTCAGGGAAGGTCTCGTTTTTTAAGTTTCATCACAAACTGTTCACACATTGGCAATACAAAAAGTGATTATGGAAATTCTTACATATAGGCCTAGCCCCTGTAATGAAGCTTAATGCATTGTGTGATAATGGATAACCATATTAAGTATACGCCTAATTAATAAAACATACTATCTACAAGCAATCAGATGAACCTAGAATAGGAACATACAATAGTATGCATTTTCAGTAAATTGTATATATTAGGTCATGTTACGCATTGTTCATGTTAAAGCTCTTTGCACATCGAGGCCAACATTTTCGTATGCATTTTTTTTCATATTCGCCATCCTAAAAATTTGCCACGCACAGAAACCTTGCACACAGAGTCCGATGCATATAAATTATTCCGTTGCGAAAAATTTCACAAAACAATACAAAATGTAGTCTTCAAGCAGTGAGGATGATTTTGTTGTCTTCTCTCTTCTTAAAAAGAGAAAAAGAAAGAAAATATTGGGTTCATCCAATCCTGAGATTGTGTAGAGAGGAAGTAGAGTTCCACCTCCTTATCAAGGAGCTGCAGGATTATCCCGAGTGATTCAAAGTTTACTTCAGGATGTCATTGGCTCAGTGAGATGCTTTGCTTGCAATCTGTCTTTATATTCCGTCTCTTTGTATTCTGCACTTTGTTTGTCATACAGTGCTTTGTGCTGTGAGACGAAGTGGATCAACTTGTCAGACACATTCTGGATTTTGGTGTTCGCTTGTACGGTGGCTCTGAATTGTCAAAACACCTCTCAAAATGCTTGCTACTGATGCGAAAAATGCAGAAAATGTATTGAAATTGTTTATAACGGATGAAAATTTCGAAAGGCAGTGTATAAACGTGATTGACACAGCGTGAGGTCGTATTTATTTTTTAACGTGTAAAAATTTCAGACTCAGTATGCAAGGACCTTACATTTTTAAAATACGACACTGTATGTAGTGATTGAAATACTTTGACACATGTATATATGGATTGCTGTTGCCTAAACATGCAGTTTGTTCACATACAATATCTCACAGAAGTGAGTACACCCCTCACATTTTCTCTCCCCGGTGTCATGTGACTCATTAGTGTTACAAGGTCTCAGGTGTGAATGGGGAGAGCAGGTGTGTTAAATTTGGTTTTATCGCTCTCACTCTCTCATACTGGTCACTGGAAGTTCAACATGGTACCTCATGGCAAAGAACTCTTTAAGGATCTGAAAAAAAAAGAATTGTTGCTCTACATAAAGATGGCGTGGGCTATAAGAAGATTGCCAAGACCCTGAAACTGAGCTGCAGCACGGTGGTGAAGACCATACAGCGGTTTAACAGGACAGGTTCCACTCAGAACAGGCCTCGCCATGGTCGACCAAAGAAGTTGAGTGCACATGCTCAGCGTCATATCCAGAGGTTGTGTTTGGGAAATAGACGTATGAGTGCTGCCAGCATTGCTGCAGAGGTTGAAGGGGTGGGGGGTCAGCCTGTCAGTGCTCAGACCATACGCCGCACACTGCATCAAATTGGTCTGCATGGCTGTTGTCCCAGAAGGAAGCCTCTTCTAAAGATGATGCACAAGAAAGCCCGCAAACAGATTGCTGAAGACAAGCAGACTAAGGACATGGATTACTGGAACCATGTCCCGTGGTCTGACGAGACCAAGATAAACTTATTTGGTTCAGATGGTATCAAGCGTGTGTCTTGCCTACAGTCAAGCATGGTGGTGGGAGTGTCATGGTCTGGGGCTGCATGAGTGCTGTTGGCACTGGGGAGCTACAGTTCATTGAGGGAACCATGAATGCCAACATGTACTGTGACATACTGAAGCCGCAGGGCAGTATTCCAACATGATAACGACCCCAAACACACCTCCAAGACGACCACTGCCTTGCTAAAGAAGCTGAGTGTAAAGGTGATGGACTGGCCAAGCATGTCTCCAGACCTAAACCCTATTGAGCATCTGTGGGGCATCCTCAAACGGAAGGTAGAGGAGCACAAGGTCTCTAACATCCAGCAGCTCCGTGATGTCGTCATGGAGGAGTGGAAGAGGACTCCAGTGGCAACCTGTGAAGCTCTGGTGAACTCCATGCCCAAGATGGTTAAGGCAGTGCTGGAAAATAATGGTGGCCACACAAAATACTGACACTTTGGGCCCAATTTGGACATTTTCACTTAGGGTGTACTCACTTTTGTGGCCAGCGGTTTAGACATTAATGGCTGTGTGTTGAGTTATTTTGAGGGGACAGCAAATTTACACTGTTATACAAGCTGTACACTCACTACTTTACATTGTAGCAAAGTGTCATTTCTTCAGTGTTGTCACATGAAAAGATATAACAAAATACTTACAAAAATGTGAGGGGTGTACGCAATTCTGTGAGATACTGTTTCTTAGTGTTTTCTTCTTTTGAGCACCAATGTAGATATCTGAAACACATTGAAACAGATGGAAAATTGATAGGTCTGTGCTGCAGTTCTCTGGATGTTTTGCCCTCCAGGTCTCCGTGTCAGTCAAATGTATGAAAATTATGAATCGCAGTCATCTACATTATATGGTCACCACAATCACTTTAGCAAAAATAAAGTCAGAAAACTAGTAACTCTACTTCACCCAAGCCCATAATGTCAAGTACATTAGTTTCTCTTCTTTGGGGTAAATAAATAAATAACGAATTTAAGTCTTCAAATGGACTTTTGCAGAAGCTCTCAGTTGAGAGTGGAGGGATGTGGTGTTGATTTGGGGGCATGATTTGATGTCCAGAGGGGTGCACAGGCTGTTGAAATCTGCTGATAGCTATCATCAGGATGCAGGTCCTACTACCTGCACAGCAAACTCTTCTGATGAGGAACGAATACAAAATACAAATCTCATCGCTTTAGATTCCAATCCCCCTCCCTCGCTCCCAGAATGTTAAATCTATCATTTTCCATCAGGTAAAAGAGAAAGAAAAAAAAAAAGGTAAAAAAAGAAGGAAAGATAGAAGGAGGAGGGGCAGATGAAGCTTAGGTTAACCCTTGAATGCGATGAATTCAATGCAAACCAATTGCATCAGTCTGAGTGAAAACACCATTTCTTGCATGAGGACGTTCAGGGCTGGCAAGAATTGTGGATGTCCTATGTTGCTATGAATGAGTGTCTAAGACTCTCAAGGGAAATTCAGTAATATTGGGATCATTTGCACCTAAAATAAATAAATAAATAAATCGCAGCTATGTAAAACTATAAAGCAAGAAATGCAGAAAAAAAGAAAAGAAAAAAAAAACAGCAATGCCGCATATTAAAGCAATAAGCCCCAAGAAGCTGTGGTTTACAGTGAATTTATAACAGCTAAAGGGCATTGTTAGGCATGACACTCAATGCAACTTTCATGAAGTAAAATCATTAAAAGACTTCCTTCTGCTGGAAAAAAACAGTCCCTGACCGTGAACAGCAATAGAAGTTACATTTATTACGCCATTAGATGGCGGCAAAGATTGTCTTTATGAGCGAGTCACGCAATCGCAAATACTTTTTTATTGAAACTTGTGAACACTGAACGAGATGCAAATGACAAACGCTTTGACTAGCGCTGTCAGTCACAGGAAAACCCATTAAATGTTATAGGGACAAGATCGCAGTGGACATTCAAATGGATTTTTTATTATAAACATAGGACTGACCTGAAGGAAAATGCTAAATTTGAATGCAGGTAATACACTCGGTCACTCAATATCTCTCTCACAATACTCTTCTACATAATGTAGTAAGCTTCAACGAACAATATCAATAGAGAACAAACATATGAAGAACTCTTTTCCAAAACGCGATAAACACCAAATTTTAAAAAATGAGTTCGTCATGCCATTTTGCTGTGTACTGAACCTATTCTCTGCTCCATCAATGTTTCATGCCAAATCGCTATATTTCCTTGTTTAAAATCTACTGCAAGATGCAGTTTCTTTCCAAACCGCTATAAGCGCCGAACCGGTTTTTAGTCTAAATGCGATATGTCCTCTCGACCAATCAGAATTCGGCGAGCGTTCAATCTAACATGCCGGTTCTTTGAAGCGAGGGAGTTTGTTTGTGCTCAGTCTTCAAAATGAGTGCTTTAAACTCTATTAACACTTTTGATGGCCTGGATGAGCCAGTGAGACCTACACCTGGGGGCCGGAGTCCAGAGCCCCAACTCGGCTCGGTTCCCGAGATAGGGTCGTTTGAATATAAGGGTGTCTCGGCTCGCCTCGCCTCGTATGTGTCTGTGTGTGTGTGACATCGTATCAGGCGATCAACTTGTTCAGTAAACTGTTTAAAACATATAGTCACCCGATCAATAATGAGATTCTAGATGTTTTTATATAAAAAAGGCTAAAAAGAGGCGCTCAACTCACGGCTGCTTTAAGAGGCTCGCCTCGCCTTGTGTGTGTGTGTGTGTGTGTGTGTGTGTGTGACATTGTATCAGGCGATCAACCTGTTCAGTAAACTGTTTAAAACATAAAGTCACCCTTTCAATACTGAGATTCTAGATGTTTTTATATAAAAAGGCTAAAAAAAGGATGGATTTGTAGCGTTTTGAAACAAAAAAAAAATTAACTTTGAATTTATAATCAACAAAAATGTTGTTTCATTTAACAATCATTGTTTAACATGTTCAGACTGAGCCAATAGACCATTTTAACAGGATAAATTGAATATTAACAAAATGTATAGGTCTAGGTAAAAAAATATATTTTTCTTGAAAACTATTAAAATGGATTTATAGCGTTTTGGAAAAGAGCTCCTCATATGTTTACGTTGCTAAAAGTGGTTGCTAAAACAGATGCAGCAACACACACTTATACTTATACTTATGTAATGCGGTCAGCTGTATGTTTTCGGTTATTTTACAACGGCTTCAAACGCGGCTCAACCAATCAGAATCAAGGGCCAGAACTATCCGTTTTATAATAATGTCTAAATTGTTATACTGTTATAATCACAATATTACTGTTTTTTACTGTATTTTTTGATCAAGTAAATGCAGCCTTGGTGAGCATAACAGATTTATTTCAAAAAAAATTTTTTAAAAGCTTACCGACACCAAACTTTTGAAATGTAGTGTAGGGCTTCAGAAGATTTAGAATATTCTACATAGTTTGTATAGACCCCTTTTATGATGCTTTTGTGGTGCTTTGCCACAGCCATATCACCCTGTAGCACAACACTGGCTGCTCACTGAAGCTAAGCAGAGTTGAGCCTGGTTAGTACCTGGATGGGAGAGCTCCTGGGAAAACTAGGTTGCTGCTGGAAGAGGTGTTAGTAAGGCCAGCATTGGGGGTGCTGACCCTGTGGTCTGTGTGGGTCCTAATGCCCCAGTATAGTGACAGGTACAATATACTGTAACAAGCACTGTCCTACAGATGAGATGTTAACCCGAGGTCCTGACACTCTGTGGTCATTAAAAATCCCATGGCACTTCTCGTAAAAGAGTAGAGGTGTCCTGGTGTCCTGGCTAAAATTCCCTCGATTGGCCCTTATCAATCATGGCTTCCAAATAATCCCCATCTACTGAATAGGCTCTATCACTCTCTCTCATCTCCACCTATAGCTGCCATGTGGTGAGCGCACTGGCGCCGTTGTACTGTGGCTGCCGTCGCATCATCCAGGCAGATGTTGCAACACTGGTGGTGTTTGAGGAGAGACCCCTGATATGAATGTAAAACTCTTAAAAATGTATCTTCTTTTGTACTCCATAGAAGAAAATAAGTCATACAGCTTTGGTAAGACATGAGGGTGAGTAAATGATGACAGAATTTTTCCTTCATCAACTATTTCTTGAAAACAGCTACAAACAGCAAGGTTTTAAATTGTAGTGGAAAACGTATACAGTGGCAGCATAGAACACACACAGAGTGTGCTGCAATGAGACACTCTGTCACTATGAGGTGAACTCATCTCCACCACCACAAACAACGGGTCATTAACGTCCACAGAAAAATGCTCCAATCCCCCATTACCCACCCAATCATCACTCTCTCTCTCTCCCTCTCTGACTCTGTTGTGAGGAAGGGAGACAGTGCTTGATGATGTGAATGAAGAGGCATTGTGTTACTGTCAGACTAACTGCAGCTTTCTGCCAGGCAAAGAGACTTTCATTCCCAAGCCAAGGGTAAAAAAAGAAAAACTAAAAGAAACTGCTAGTGCCAACTTATAGGACGAACTGAAAGGGTGGAATTAAGGGTAGGGGGTGGGGGGAAGGTTTAGATGACACGAGGCTCGAGTGAAAGGGTAATTTGCTTTTCTTCTTATAGCTGCATTAGAGTCAATGTTGGCTAAATGACATTCTCTCCCAACTAATTGTTTGGATATATCAGAACGCCTTGACTAGAGTTTCACAGAGATAAACAAAGAGAGATAGATGGAAAAAGAGAGAGAGTGGTTAGATGCAGTTGGGCGGGGGGGGGGGGGG
>RJVU01036043.1:2514845-2551327 GCA_003731715.1 Anabarilius grahami
GGTAGGGGGTGAAGAAAGAGATAAACAAGATAGATTGTGAAACAATAAAAGGGACCAGGGGACAGACGGCAGAGGAAAGTGTGTTGGGGATAAAATTAGCTGCTCCATTTCCATTGGTAGAAAATCTTTACTTTTGTGAACGTGATAAAATTCAGCACAAATTAGTCATCAATTATGTGCTATAAAAGCAGAACACTTGAGAGAGAGAAAGAGAGAGAGAAAAAAAACATTAGCGAAAACCAAAACACCTAATCAAGTCCAAACTTTAGTACATAGTCTTTGGATATATCTGCTAGATTTAAATTTTTTCACAAACTAAAATGGCTTCAGTTGCAGCTGTGAATCTGTGATGTCTCAGAGGACATTGGTGTCATGTCACCTCATGTGTGTCTATGTGTGATGGAGAAAAAAAAAAACTGTTACTAACACAATTGTACCTTACAAAACAAAGAAGTGGTGTTCGTTTACAAAGGCTAGGTGAGATAATCTCAAACTTGCACTTTTATATGATAATAAATATCTGTGGAGAGAAAGTATTTCATTGTTGTTACAAATTAGATTTATATGAACTCAGCTCTGTGCAAAGAGTAAGAATTGACTGAATTGCTTCACCACTCATACAAATCATATGCACAAAGAAAAATGTTTGAATCAAAACCCTTGTTCCCTCCTGAAGGCATATTAGTAGCACTGAGTTAGATGTGATGTTCATACATGCACTCTGTGCTGGTATCGACTGCACGTGCCGCTCTGATTAGTGGGATCAGAGAGGATGTGTTACAAAACAACCATTTGAAAAGTTTGAGGTCTGTAAGATCTTTTTGTTTTTGAAAGAAGTCTCTTATGCTCTTATGCTATCCGAGGCTGCATTTATTTGATCAAAACCCCCCAAAAAAGAAAAAAACAAAAATACTGTTATTTTTAATCAATTTAATGCATGTTTAAAACAAAAAGTCACACAAACAATCAACAAGAATCAAAATGTGTGTGGTTTACTTAATAAGGTGTCAATAATTATGACAATAATGGCCACAATAATGTTGATTATAATCATTTTATAATTGTCATTGTTGATTATGCTATTGTTATTTTTTCCTAAAGCAGCTACCACAAATCAATGATCTCTCAGCAAAACATGTCTTAGCCATTTTCAATATCTTTAACCCTATTAGTCACATATTTTTCGACAAAAATGTAAAATTCAGAAGGATAAAAAACATCATACATTTGAGCTTTATCCTCTCAAAACGTCAAAAGTTACGGAGTTGTTTTGAAACTGTCCAAAATGGGATGATCTCAATCAATTTTCATTTTTGTATAAATCCTGGGACACCTATGCTCTGNTTTTTTTTTTTTTTTTTTTTTTTTTGATGAAACTGAAATCAGTGATGCCAACATTTAAATATTTCATCACCGCTCTTTCTCTCTGCCCTCTAAAGAACATGCAGCCTGTACCGTACCCCTTCTGTTTTAGACTGAGAGTCTTCTGTAAAGCCAGGGTATTTTCTGTGTGTGTGTGTGCACGTTTTTGTGACATATCAGGACACAAATTTGTATAATGACATGGGTATGACATAGGTATTACAAGGAGAGGGTGACTTATGAGGACATTACCCCATATCCCCATTTTTCAAAAGGCTTATAAATCATGAGTTTTTTTGAGAAAGTAAAAATGTGCAGTTTCCTGTGATGGTTAGGTTTAGGGGTAGGGGTAGTGTAGGGCGATAGAAAATACAGTTTGTACAGTATAAAAACCATTACGCCTATGGAATGTCCCCACAATTCACTAAAACAAATGTGTGTGTGTGTGTGTGTGTTCTTGTTTATATTACATCGTGGGGACCAAATGGCCCAACGATGTAATAAAAACCTGAGTTCACCTACATCGTGGGGACCGCTGGCTGGGCCCCACGATGTAGGTGAACTCAGGTTTTTATTACATCGTGGGGCCATTAGGGAAATGGATTAATAAACATACTAAATGATGTTTTTTTGAAAATGTAAAAATGCAGAATGTTTCCTGTGATGGTTAGGTTTAGGGATAGGGGTAGTGTAGGGGGATAGAAAATACAGTTCGTACAGTATAAAAACCATTACGCCTATGGAGAGTCCCCACTAAGATAGCAAAACAAACCTGTGTGTTTGTGTGTGTGTCCGTGTTTTGCTATACTTGTCAGGACCAAGTATTGAGACGCAACCTGCTTTGTGAGGACATTTCTCTTTGTGAGGACCTTTTGGGTGGTCCTCACTATTTTAAAAGGCTTATAAATCAGCCAAAAGAGGTTTTTAATTAAATCTAGTGATGTGCACGTTTCTGTGATGGTTAGGTTTAGGAGTAGGGGTAGTGTAGGGGGATAGAAAATATCATTGACCTGATATAAAATCAATGGAAGTCTATGCAATGTCCTCACAAGTATAGCAAAACCAACATGTGTGTGTGTGTTTGTTTGTTTGTTTGTGTGTGGGTGGGTGGGTGTGTGTGTGTGTGTGTGTGTGTTCTTGTTTATATTACATCGTGGGGACCAAATGGCCCCACGATGTAATAAAAACCTGAGATCACCTACATTGTGGGGACCAGCCAGCGGTCCCCACGAGGGAAATGGATTAATAAACATACTAAATGATGTTTTTTTGAAAATGTAAAAATGCAGAATGTTTCCTGTGATGGTTAGGTTTAGGGATAGGGGTAGTGTAGGGGGATAGAATATACAGTTTGTACAGTATAAAAACCATTACGCCTATGGAGAGTCCCCACTAAGATAGCAAAACAAACCTGTGTGTGTGTGTGTGTGTGTGTGTGTGTGTGTGTGTGTGTGTGTGTTTCCGTGTCAGAAACTAAAAGAACATTTAAGAGCCATTAACCCTTGCTGATCACAGTCAACTGCATGTCACAAATGAAAAGCGAACAGCTAATGGGGAGAACGCCTGTAGTGTGAAGTTGATCCTGGGACTGATGTGGCTGATTTGAGGGGTAATTGTCCCATTTCAGGATCTAGGTCACGTTAATCACATTTGTGATGTCATCTATGTGTGCCACCCAGCTGAGTTAGCCTGACGCAAACCGTAACTGTGAACATTCGCCATTAGCAGCTGCCACACACAGAGCAAACACAAATATGACCTATTCAGAGAGGACACAACCTTGTGTTTTTGGACATTAGCGCAAAACATGGTTACAGACATGTTTATGTACCAAGGGGTCAAGGTTTGGCTAGTTAGCATGGCCTGGTTAGCCCCTATTGGTAGATACCGTAACTACACAATATGGCTGCAAAGAACATGGGCTGGTTTGCGTGTGTCTGCATCTGTGTCACGGTTTTCCTGCTGAATTGGGCTGTTACAGGGGGAACCCCCCTGAAATGCGATTGGACTAGTTTTGAGTAGAAATTGGGTGGGTTTTGTTCTGAAAACCGGGCAACCCTAGTCTGCATCTACAGTAGTAAGTGTTTACTGCTTTTATTTGTAGACCAAACATGAGAAATCAAACCATGTTGGATGAGTAGCAGGCTTGGCAGGTAAAGTGATTTGCCTGTTTTTGTGCATTATTCAAAATGCTCTCACCACAATTTGTGCAAGTGTGGTTCCCTTTTAAACTAATCAAAGTGTTTGGTAGGAGATAAAGAGTAAGGAAGAGCAAAAAGAGAAAAATAGAGGGAGGGATGAGAAGGGTCTACAAGAGAGGAGTCATTATGTGTATCCAGCTCTTGATCTCAAGTAGGAAATTGTAATTCATCATGTCTGACCTTTGATCTTCATGTGGTGTGGATGAGGGCTTAAAAAGGATGACAGATTGCATTTGCTCAATTTATTGTTGATTATAAGTGACATTAAACAAGATTATAGACATCATTAAAAAGTAGTACATGAAACACTCTGGTAATGTAGAAGAAACAGAGCAGGTTCCTTTTTTTTCTCCGCCCATAAATAGAGTCCACAGAAACTCATTATTTTTTGTCAGTATTCTTAATGGAAAATGCTATTTGCACCCCAGTGTAAGTGATGATTGTGCTACTGCAGGTAATTTTGACCCACTGTAGACTGATCTGCTGGATCTTAACAAACTTTTCACCCTGAAAGTTCATGACAACCTGCACAGATGTGATTTGAACATAGTGATGCAAAATGCTTTCACTGTCAACATGTTTCTCACACACGCTCAGTCGCAAACAGCAAATTATGAGTCTTGAGTTGTTATTTGTCATGGAGAGTCAATTTAACGCAGTCAAAAGCAATGCTGGAGCTCCGATTGTGACAACACAGTTGGTATAAAAAAATATAAAAATACAAAAGAGAGAGTATATAGAGAATGAACAGAATTATACATTATAATTATCATATCATTTTAATGGAAATTTTAACTTCAGTGCTTGCTTTTCCTGTGCATTTTAATGTTGTCTTGTAGTTATTTTTTAACAGCATTTACATCACATTTACATCTTTTCATTTAGCGAATGCTTTTATCCAAAGCAATTTTAAAATGAAATTAACACAAGCTGATGCTCTGTGAAATGTGATGGGAGCTGATAGGACGTGTGTTATTGTTGTGAGTGTGAGGAGTGTTGTATTGTTGGGAAGAAAAAGAGAAAGAAAAAAACACAAATAAGATGAATCTATCACTGTCCAGTATATATATATATATAAACAATAAATGCACATACTGTTTTCTTGGCATTTCTATGCATTAACAAATTAACTACAAAAATGATTTTTATCACTTTACAACCCTATTTATTATATACTGTATAGTAGATCACACACAAGCACACACATAGGGCTTTTGCCATATTATTTAGACAGTGGGAGTGGAGAAAACTACAGGGAGAGGAGTGGGAGGGGTTGGGATCAGAAAATGTCACAAGCCGGATTGGAAGCAGGGTCGCCTGCACACAAGTGTCACTGAGCAAAACATTGGAACACAAGTGCTACCCTCCAGGCTATGTCTCAGATGTCAAATATATGCATTTTGTCTGTCTCCACCTGACTTCTGGGGTGCAAATATCTGTACTTTGTTGCTAGACCTATTTATGCATGTTTGCAAATAGTCACATCAATTCTTTATTCACTACAAAATAATTGCATTTAGTGAAATGCAAGTGAGTCAACAGCTATTAAGGCCCGTTCACACCAAGAACCATAACTATATTAGCGTTCACAACAGCAGACAATAACGTTCTGTTTATTAAAAGCATACAATTCAGTTTTGTTGTCTGCCACTTTAAATGCTCGAGCTCTTTAAAGCAGGATCGATTCTGATTGGCGGAATCATTCTAAAAGTAATTCAAATGATATCATTCCCCTTTGTTGTTATTGTTATAGTTTGTGTGAACTTGTGCTATTCTTTTAAATTGAGAACTTTAAAAAAAAAACTATCTTTGTTGTTATACCCTAGTAAAAAAAACAAATATACTTAATTGAATTTAAAATACATTCATTTCAGGATAAGTATACTAAAAATACATTGACATGTACTAACTGAAAATACACTATAAATGTAGTTATTTCATGTTTCCATCAAGCACAAACTTAGTACACTACAAATTCATTTGTCAAGTAGTATACCTTTTACAAATGCAATTGGAGAAGGATGAAATATATATTCATCTTTAAGAAAGTACATTGGCTATGTTCTTAATTCCATCTACAACATGTTTGAAACTTGTTAAAAGTGATTATCATAATAATGTTCTCTGAGCACAAAAAATACTTTAAATATGACCTACAAATGCACAGACACACAAATATCTATATACCCACCCATAAACTAATTGGACGAAACCTTTGAAAGAGGATGCCCACTTCATTACCCCGATGACATGTCCACGCTCAATCAGCCCAACAACTAGTCTCGGTAAGGGATGAATGAGGCAACTCATCTTCTGATCCTGTAGATGTATGAAGGCCATATTAATGTTTGTCTGAGGGGATTGTTTGGTTTTTTGTCATATTATTAAAGTAAACAAGGCCGCTGTATGAGTTCTCACCTAAAACAATGCACAAGAGTCAATGTCACATTCTGTGTATAGATATTTGTTTGTTCCATCGCCCCTTAAAAGTGTCTGAAGTATTGTATAATGTGATTTTAACATAGGCCTAAATATAGGCTATAGTATGTTTTTTAAGGGGGCAGTTTTTGTATATGTTTGATAAGTCGGTCTCTCCTCACCTTACATTCACGGGCTGTGAAATGGAATTCATCAACAATCGGTTTTGCTGTACTTTTGCTAAACATCCGAAATCGCTAGAGTGCACACTATTGAGAATCTGTGTTGCAGAGACACAAGTAAAAGACACATCTCACCACATATTTCAAATCTGAGAATATTTTAATTATTTTAAGATGACGCTACGTATTTTTAAAATGAGTTTCTTTTTGTTCAAACCAAAGAAAATGTGAAGTATAAATTGAAACATCTAGTTTTGAACACAAATTAACCCCGGTTTTGCATTGTATATCTGCATGGTGGCACAACTGGTAAACAGAGTGTGCTTGAGTGTCAGAGACCCGGGTTTGAATCCAGTCCATAGTGTTTCCTACATTCAGTGTACATATATCTGTTCCCAACGTCTCATTGATATTCTCCAGATGAGCGAGTTACTGGTATACTGGGGTGTCTGATAAATATCAGTAAAAGGCAAATTCCTAAGCTGTGCCATTATTTATAAAGATTACTGTAACGTAGTTCGTAAATATGGGAAGAAGGAGGTGGGAACCGGCGAACGTTCAACAAAACTTTACTATAAAATAAACACAGAACAAAACGAAAGTAATGCCGGCAGACCCTCGCGGACGTCTGCCGGCCACACAAACATAATAAAACATAAAATAAAGTCCAGGCCTGGTCCTCTCTCGTCCTTCACTGTCGGTGCTCCTCCTTTTATGCTCCCGGAGCTCCTCCGTGAGAGACTCAAGGCCGGTGCGCCTCCCAGGTGATGCTCGTTATCACTTGCGTCACCGGCCTCGCGCCATTCCCTCACGGCTCTCGCCCGCCCTGGTCGCCACATACCCCCATCGCCCCTCGCAGGCTGGGGGGTACTCCCGCGACTGCGCTTACTCCCCCCCCCGGGGCCTGTCTCGGCAGCCGCAGTACATGGGGGTAAGGACAGACGAGACGAGAGAAAGGAGACGGAAGCAAGGGGAGCGACAGGACGAGAGAGGGGAGAGAGGAAAAAGAAAAAAAATTCTGGGTCCGGCTCCCAGACACACTGCCGCTCGGTTCTCAGCCTGCCGAGAGGCTCTTCCTCGCGGTGCCATGCGGTGGCACTGGACGGCCCGATCCTCGACCGCCTCCTGGCGGCCGGCGATGGCTCCTCCGGTTGAGGGCAGCCGGCAGCGAGTCCGCCGTCCCCTGCTCCTCCCCTTCATGGCAGACGGTAGCAGGCTCCGGCCCACGGCACCCCTCCGCTCCCTCCAGGACGGCAGCCACCCCACCTCGTCTCAGGAGCACGGCATCTGGGTCTCCGTCCCACCTTTCACTATGCTCCAGCACCACTGCCTCGGGCAGCCTCTCGCGGTCTTCACTCCCGCGCTGCCCGAACTCCGCAGCACCGCGATCCCCCTCAGCAGCGAGGGCTCTCCGACAGCATGTCCCTCCTTCCTCCCGGGTTTCGGCACCAATGTAACGTAGTTCGTATGTACGGGAAGAAGGAGGCGGGAACCGGCGAACATTCAAACACACTTTAATATAAAATAAACAACAGAACAAAACAAAAGTAATGCTGGCAGACCCTGCCATACATAATAAAACATAAAATAAAGTCCAGGCCTGGTCCTCTCTCGTCCTTCACTGTCGTCGCTCCTCCTTTTATGCTCCCGGAGCTCCTCCGTGAGAGACTCAAGGCCGGTGCGCCTCCAAGGTGATGCTCGTTATCACTTGCGTCACCGGCCTCGCGCCATTCCCTCACGGCTCTCGCCCGCCCTGGTCGGCACAATTACTTTATTGTATTAGAAGCACACAATAATGATGCCTTTAGCTCACTTCAAGTTTACTTGGAATGTCATTGCAATGTGTTTTAAAATCACTAAAAGTAAAGGATAGTATGACCTCAGTTTGTTATCAGTTTAATATTAATGTATGTTCAACAGTCTTACAGTGTAATTGAATTCCAATTGTAATGTCACCAAAATACAAAGTTTATGCTGACTGTATTCTGCATTTCAAATCTTAAATACAAGAGTAGATATTTAAAGTGTACTTAAGTATACTTGGAATAGATCCACTTTAGCACAAACAAGCATATTTAACACAACTTTAGAAATTCAGCACTGCTTTTGGACAACTAAAATGCATTTAGTTGTTCCAATTTAACAAACTTTAAGAAAACCAATTTATAGTGTGCCACAAATACATTTAGTCATACTAAAGTACATACAAATAAATTGTGCTTAAGTATACTATTTTTTCACTAGTGTAGTTATCATTGGTGTGAAAAGGCTTTTAATTTCAATTTGAAGAAAAAAAAAAGGTTTACCCTACATCTTTCATCCTTATTGCAGTCAGGATAGTGCTGGAATTATCATCATGAGCTTTCTTGGCACCAGTCTCCAGTGACCTTTCTATGACCTTTCTCTAAGGAAAAAACTATTTGGCCAAATTAAGAGGCAGCAAATTCTCAAACTGCAGGGCACCCAAGCACGATTTTTCCTGCAGTCTTATGTTTTGTAAGCAAAGAGAGCAGTAACACTGCTGTGAAACGACATTAGCACTGTTTATTTGCCTATATACTTGTTTATAGAGAGATCGTTCTGCAGTCTCAAGAGATTTTCAACAGACACATCAAGCTACAAGCGGCAAAATATTGTGTTAGTCACAGAGATGAAATACTCCAAGGATGGGATCATGCCATATGCATGTGCTCTGTTCCAAAACCTAGTGGGCAGTATTTTAAGGTAGGTAGGCATCTATCTATCTATCTATCTATCTATCTATCTATCTATCTATCTATCTATCTATCTATCTATCTATCTATCTATCTATCTATCTATCTATCTATCTAGTCTATTTGTCTGTCTGCTGTCTATCTAAAAAAATTTGTGCTTTTCAATTCATTTTAATGCTACTTCATTACTTTCGATCTTAAATGGCAATTCTGCATCCTGTTTGTAACAAGTTTAATTTAAATTCAGGAAAATAATTAATCAGTTCTGAATCACACACAACTCTGATTAGAGTCCATTAGCTTAGCAAAGTGCTAATGTAAAACTCTATAGAGTGGTGGAACTATGACGTCACTTTGTAGGCCAGTCGGTAGTTAGCATCCCCTCTGGTTCCCTCGACAAAAACCCAACAAGATTTTCCCACAGGCTTTTCTATTATCAAAAAAAAAACAAAAAAACATGATAAACAAAAGTTTATGATAATTACACGTTTTGTCCATCAAGATAATTTTCAGAGATGTACACAACTTTTATGAATTTTGAAGCCTAAATGCAGTCACCAGAAGCAAAAAGCTAAAGGGTAGGCTATAAGCGAACTACACCACGGTTCCACAATTTCAACGTCACCAACACTAAGCTTCTGACAATCTTTCAGTATTTATCTAAAAACATTTTCCCTGAAAGTTTGAATTAGAATAGCTTGTAAGAGAGCTGTTATAAGCATAACTAGCCTGTTAAAGCGGACGGAGCTTTCCTGTTCGGCGTGATGGCATTTAATGCCGCAGACAGCCTCTGTAGTCCGATTTAGCCACTTGTTAGCAACCGTCATTTTCAAGACACATAACAGCTTAAAATAAATTATGGGTAAGTTAATACTGATGTATTTTTCTGTTGTAGAATAAAACGTGAAAGTATCTTGAACTTGTGTTAACCACGGACCTTATTTCAGCCATTCAACCAAAAACCCATTCAAAAAACCAATCGACTTTGGGACGATGGAACCGGAAGTGCAAAAATGCTTACTCACTTCCGGCTTTTGGCTTACAAAAATGAGTCACAGTTCCACCACTCTATTGAGCATCATTTGTGCAGCACTGAAAAAATGCAAAATCAAAAACAGCTATGGTGTAATTCAGAGAGTTGATTTACATGACAAAGATTTACAAGGAGGAAATCACAGAATAAAGAGTTCTTGTCTGCTAATCGTAGTTTTTCATATCTGCCTATTATCTGAGAAAGAAGAATTGTTCTGATAGCAGATGCTGAGACATTTGATGAGCTTAACAAATAACATTTATCAGCTGTGTTTATGAGAGATGATTCATACTCGACAGTCAAATCTTCATCTCTCTCTGAGTCATTGGTAAATCACTATTAATTACACACATCTTTTAGGGTCTCTCATTGTTTGCTCCATTTCCAGTAAATCTTTCATTCAAAGTTCTACTTCTCCCACCATCCCTTGTTCAATAATGCAGTGTTCCGGGTCTACGGGAACGCAGCTTTTTCTTGACGAGGTGACGGACTGGCAGAGTATGAAGACATGCACACATGAACACTTTTTAAACAGCAGCGGCCATACGCACACTGACATATGCTGCTGAGAAAGCGTGCCACATCTGAAAGAGAGGGAGAGAGAAAACAGGAGGGTAGGATGGAACAAAGGAGAAAGTGGGCAGATGGCATTTCAGATCGAGTTATGGGTATGTGGCATTGCGGAAAGTCCCTGTTGTTGGCCAAGCTCAGTTTAAAAGGCTACACGGGTCACTCAGGGAGACAGTAAACGGCTTTTTAAGAGGAATGATGCAGATTAATGCTGACACACAAACAGAAACAAGAGCGTTTTTGTGTGTTTGGAAATAGGACAGTGCCTTGTGGAACTCCTAAGAGAGGTTTAAATTATGAAGAAAACGAGAGGACATTTTCCCCCCTCATTTTCATGTAAGACTGTATTTTGTCAAGCAGGGTGCTTTGTTATTTAAAACCATATTCATATTTAAAGGCCAATCAAACCCCAGCTGCTCATCACTATTACTTCAGATGTTCTTCACAACAGATCCCAGTCCGGAGCTGTTGCATTATGCGGGGGAAACAACATCAACAAAAGCTCAAAAGATACCCCAAAATGACCAAACTAGAAAATTTATAGCTGAGGAAAATTTTATGGAGTTCTCAGTTATATTTCTTTAAAATACAAACTTTTTCAGATGTTTCTCCTAAAATTCCTTGGGAAAATGCTGTTTGATTTGATGCACTGCATTTGAAGTCAATAATACTGGAATCGCATTGCGCTCTCCTAACTATGCATGATTATATGATTTGTTGCATATTATAATTAGGGCCCGAGCACCGATGGTGTGAGGACCCTATTGGAATTGCTCCGTTTCTTCTTATTATTCTTCCGCTTCTGGCAAATGAATCGCTTTTTTGAGGGCCTAAACATGCTCAAAAACTCATGAAACTTTGCACACGCATCAGAAGTGGTGAAAATTTACATCTGTTATGGGTTTCAGAATTAGTTGTGGCAAAATGGCTCGATAGCGCCACCTACAAAATTTCAATGAAGTGCCCCTCGCGCTATGTTTCACGTACGATACAGGTATGAAATTTGGTACACACGTAACAGTGAGATATTTTGAATTTTCTCTGCAAAATTTGTGCGATTTTTGCCATTTCCACATGTTGTACTTTAATAAACTCCTCCTAGAGCTTTAACCAGATCAACATCATATTTGGTCAGTCTAATCTAAAGACCTTTGCAACGTTAAATTGCAAAGATCTAGAGTTTTCACTGAACGGCGTGTCCGTGACGGCCTGACAAAGTTCGATGTTTCGCCCTGAAACAGGAAGTTGTTGTAACTCGGGCATACAATGTCCAATCTGCCCCAAACTTCACGTGTTTTATTCGAGTCCTGGCATAAAGACATCTACATGGCAATATTCAATTACAGTCATAGCGCCACCTATGACATTTCCTGTTGCCCATATTTTACACATTATGCTTAAGTCCTCGTTGAGATTTAACCAGATCAACATCATATGTTGTCAGTCTAATCGTAAGACCTTAGCGATGATAAATACCAAAGATCTTGAGTTTTCGTTGAAGGGCGTGTCCGTGGCGGCCTGACAAAGTCTGATGTTTCGCCATGAAAGAGGAAGCTGTTTTAACTCAGGCATACTGTGTCCAATCTGCCCCAAACTTCACATGTGTGATAAGAGTCCTGGCATAAAGACATCTATATGCCAATAATTAGTTAGTCATAGCGCCACCTGCTGGCAACAGGAAATGGCATGCTTTACACTGTAATTCACTCGCAGAAACACATTTCAATATGCCATGAAGTACCAAACATACTAGAAACACATTAAATCATGCAACACTTGGCTGAGTGCTAATGTATGCGATTAACGCCACAAAACAGGAAGTTGTTGTAACTCAGGCATACGATGTCCGATCTGCTCCAAACATTACCTATTTGATAATACTCCTGGCCTGAAGACATCTACAAGGCAATATTCAGTTACGGTCACAGCGCCACCTGTTGGCAGCAGGAAGTGTGGCCCTTTGAAATGACTTTGCCATAATTCTCCGGTATTTACTTGCTTACATGCATTTCACCCACTGTTCACTGTTTTCCTAAGGCCAACAGGTGGCGGTGAGCCCGGGTTCGAGGGCCCTTTCATCGCTGCTTGCAGCTTTAATTTGTATTTGTTTTTACTAGCTGTCTGCAAACTTGAGAGTTTCACCTGTGACCCATTTTTGGGTTCATGCCCCACTATAGATCCATTTGAGATTCCTGGGCCTTGTTCTCAGAAGAAAAAAAAAAAAAATCCTGAATAGGGTCTCAAAAGGCTCTGAGTTTATTCTCATTACTATCTAGGACAAACAATTGAGATCTCATTTGTGACTTGCATTTCCAGTGGGAATCTGTTTTGTGTTGCCAACGCTAGCATTCATACAGTCAAAGTATAGCCAGAAAGCGGAAGGAATATTTTCATCCCCATAAATTTCAGGCCACAGAAATGTGAAGATAAACATATGGCGTATGGTTATTTCATAAGTTGCTAATAAGGATTTATGTACCACACTCAGGTGTAGTAACACCAGGCGGTACACTCATACATCACAGAGTGATTAAGTGTGTCATTCCCGATCCGCCGACCTTGATGAGGGGAAACTATCAGGCACATGAAGGGGCCACAGTTTGGGTTTGAATTAAATATTAAAGAACGCCTCCACGGACGCAGCCTCACAAAACAACCGTACGTTTGTATCTGTTCTGTTGCCTGTGTGTGTTTGCTCATGCATGTTCATGTTTGTGTGTGAAAGTCTCGTTTCAGACGTTAGCGGCACAGTTGGTGTGTGTTCTCCGTTGCAAACATTGGAAGGAGTTTGTGTTTCTTGTTTGTATCAGTTGCCGCTACGCTGGGAAACTTTTGAGTAAGTGTGTGCGTATGTGTGTTCCCATATGGGAGGAGCAGTGGAGGGGAGACAGATGGTCTATCTCAGGACCATCCAAATGTAGATTAAATATTAAAGATTTATTTGAAATCTTCATGATGATATAAAAATAGATAGAGGTTGGAATGAGCAAACACCTGTTTATGGCCTGCATCACTTTTTCCTCACTGACATAGAAAAACGTGTGAGTGATGTGTGTGTATAACTTATCATGAAAATTGGGTAACCCTTTACGACAAGGTTCATGTTAGAAACATTAGTTAATGCATTAGGTATGACGAACAAACAATGACCAATTCTGTAACATAATTTACGAATCTAGCTTAATGCTATATTCTACTGTATATATGCATTTTTAAAATTTTAAGTTAAATAAAAAATAGTTAAAATATTACAATCAAACATGAATCAACAATGAACAATATATTATTATAAATGATTAGTATATGGCTGGAATACTTGATTCTGATTGGTCAATCAAGAAATTTGATATAACAAAAGTTATAATAATGTTGCCGACTGTCATGGAGGAGAAGAAATTGTTGAATAAAGTAATTTTTTCTTTGTTTTTGCACACAAAAAGTATTCTCTTCGCTTCATAACATTAAGGTTGAACCACTGTAGTCACATGTACTATTTTAACGATGTCTTTACTACCTTTCTGGGCCTTAAAAGTGGTAATAACGTTGTGGCCAGAAAGCTAATTTTTTTCAAAAGATGAGCGAAGGTCTAATGGGTTACTCAGTAATTAATGACAGAATTTTCATTTTTGGGCTGGGTTGGCAATGTTTTTCATGAACAATTTTTGTTATACTGGTTTTGTTACATAACTCTCTTCACATCCTGATAGCTATCAATAATAGAAGTGGTCTAAATATTAACAAATTAATATATATCTAATGTGGAAGTCTCAGGACAAAAAAATGCTCCGAATGCAATGACAGGATGTCCTACCTGCCTGTCAACATATATTTTTGCATACCTCCGCTTACCTTGCTCGCGCAGACATCACAATTCATCAGCGTGTCCCATGATGACGCTATGCAGAGTCACTGAGCGGCACAAACAGCAGCCAGCTTTTAGAGTTCCTCCTGAACCAAAAGAAACAAGCTTATGCTGCGTTCACATTACCGAAATTATGAGAAGGCAATCCGATGATGTTCTGCTCGGAGCGGTTCACGTCGTCGGACTCAGATTTATGCGTTTCTACAGCAACACTATCAATGCCGAAATGAATCAACAGCAGTCAGGTGGTACAGGTCAGAGCTCTTAGGTTGTTTACGTTCATTATTATTGCAATGTCATGTGCGTTGGGACATGAGGTAAATTAACGCAGTTTCTCATGAAGCTTTACAGACTCTGCTCTCTGGTTGTATTTCTGTGTGTTTTGGAGGAGGCGTGGCTTTGGAGAGCGCTCTGAAGCAGGAGGTGGGATCTCATGTTTTTAAAGCTAGCTTGCTATTACTAGTCTCTCCGAAATTGCCTACCCTACCTTTAACTATGGTATATTAATAATGGTATTAAAGCAATATCATGGCTGTTTTTCAGATACGGCTGTGATTACCTGCAGCCTCTTGCCTACGGCAGCTCTGTACAACAGCTCAGTTGATATTCACAAATACAGACTTCTGTAAAATTGGTTAATTAGGTCATGATACCTAATGCATGTTAATTAACTGAACCTGTAAATTGTTACTGAAAACCTGCTATTTTCAAGGAAACAGAATTAGATAAGATATTCTCTTCACCCAAAAGGAAGCTGTTGCTCATAAAATTCATCTCAAATTCTGCTGTCAAAACTTGATTATGAAATTTGGTGGAAAAGTGCATTTCCATCTGAATCAATCTAAAAATACTCCAATGCTGCTAAATAAAAAGTGGAAATATGCATTTGTTACATTAACAAGCTAATTCTACTTGATTAAAGCCTTAAAAACGATCAGTCTGTGTAGCTTAATATAGTCAGGTTGATTCTGTCACATTAAATATGTCTGAAAACTTATTAAAATATTATCACATGAAGCACATTTTAGGTTACCTGACTTTTATATTAAACCTATATGTAGGAAAGAAAAAAAAAAAAAAAAAAAACTTTAAACAATTTAGAAAGCAAAAAGTTGTTACAGCGATGCGTGAATATGTAAAGCATACGGCAGCTTGCTAGTTATTTTTTGCACTGCTGTTAGCTGTTTACATGGAAATTGCTAGCTGCACATGCGATATAGACCTTAACTAGCTCCTAGCAGGGGAGCAAAACAGGCAGTTAGCACATATAGCTCACTCACAAACAGAAATATGCACATACGAGTCCGCACACTTGCTAAAATGTAGACGTGACTCTGCGCGGTCACACACATACACAAACCCATATGTGTTTAAATGAGATATAAAGCACAAGATTTATGCATCAGAAACAATCTGTTGTGTTGATCATCTTAAGATCCTGTCCACAGTCCTCTGGGACGGATTCTGACATACAAAGTTGTGATTGACAAGACAACGCATCCATCTTCATGAACATGCAAACTTCTCTTAGCTCTAGTTACAGCACCAGCATCAGGAGCATGTGTCTATGTGTGTGTGTTTTTCACAAGGGACCACATTGTTCCGTCACCTTGGGGATGCTGTTTTCCCAAAGGAGAGTAGTTCTCAGATTCTTTGGGATGAAAAACCACACGTCTTATTAGAAACTAGGACACCCCCCCCCCACCACCACCACCAACGACGTACGCTGCAACCTTGCTCAGGTTCAACTTTTGTTGCATAGGCTGCCGATGTTCAGATGTACGAGATGGTAAAACACTGTCAGATGCAGGTAGGCAACATCTCACCATCCACCCACCCACACACACTCACCAAAACATCTGAATGTCCTCGAGCGAGCGGAAAGGTAATTTGTGGTGACAATAGCACCCAGCAGGCAGACTTGTCTTAGTGTGAAATCTGAACTTAAGAGCGATTAAGAAAAGAGATATATTAGAACAGCTGGGTGCAGATCTCACTTAAAATATTGTTAGGATTCAACAGCGCCTCATATCATGTGATGGAATGATAGATCTGAAATTTGTTGCTCTGACGAAGAGAGATGGCTTGTTATCGTGACCTTCACAGGCAGACACACACACACACGCTCATTCTCTGCTAATGTAGTTTTTCCGAGTCCATGGGGAAGCTGGAGCTTGCAGCCCACTCACTCTCACTCTCTGGCTCTTGCTTTCTGAGTGTGGATGGTCAGTGGTCATCTGTGACCTTCAAAGGCAGACCCAGAGGCCCTCACAGCTGCCCGAGAGCCAGACAGGAACAAGCATGGGGGCGTAAAGGGGGCTGTCACTCAAAGGGGTCAAACGAGAGACTCTCAGAATCCAACACAATCGAGCACAAACATGTGAGTGACATGTTTATGATTAATAATGCAGTTCTGTCTTCACTCGCTCGCTAGTGCACACAAGCTCTGAGCTCCCTAAATATTGACAGTGCAGCAGGACAGATACAAAGGTAATCGGCCTAACTTTGTAAGGCTGAATAATTGATAGCAAGGTGTTGGATCCGGTCGGGTAGCTGTAGAAGGTCTGATACATGCGATGGGGTGTTAGTATTCGCCGCAGGGCTCGTATTAAGTATGCAGATTTGGTGATTCGCTCCTGGCCAGAAAAACACTGATTTTTAATTGATATATTAAACAGACAAACAGATTGCACAACCCCAGGACATGAACAAAACAGTCATGGAAAACTCTCCCGTGAGGCATTGGCGGGTCTCTCTCTCTCTCTCCCTCTCTCCCTCTCTCTCTCCCTCTCTCACTGTTGTCTAAGTTCATTTTTATTACTTTCTATTTAAGAGGAAAAATTGATTGGTGTTTGTCATTTATTTTATCACTGAGCTTTATTGCATGCCCCATCACTGTTGTTAAAAAGACAATTGTAGAAATCTTCTATAGATTTATTTTTATTTGCATGTCTGTACATTCATTTATTTCTGTATTCATTTGTTTGCCTTTCACTTTTAATCTCAAATTTGTACCTTACATTGAGGGTGAGTCACTTCATTAGGCCACATAGGGTGGTCGATGATGGCATTTGTCGAACGAACTAAGTGTGTTGCTGTCTTGGCACACGTTCGGAATCATTTGGAGTGTTTTGATACTCTGTAAAACAGTAATTTAGAACAACTAGAATCAGAAGAACACTTGATGAATTGAAATATTTACAAAAAATCAACTGAAAGGAAACCTGCTAATGTATCCATTATGCTTGCCAGCAATGAGGAAGGTTTTAATTAAGTTCAACACCTGCATGTGCAGTTATGAATGAAGACAATATACAATCAAAAGAGTATCAAAACACCACATGATCAGTACATGAAAGCATTACAAAAGCAGAGGGTTTTAACCTTGGAGTACCATTAGTCAATGTTCAAAAGTTATTTTTTGAAAGAACCCTCTCATGCTCATCAAGTCTTTTTTTGATTGGGTAAAAACAGTAATATTGTGAAATATGGAAGGCCTTAACTACTATGTACTAACATCAAGAAGTAAGTACAATGTACTTATTGTGTTCATATTTTATAGCAAATCACTTTTGCTGCTGGTGGGATACAGGTAAGGTTAGGGACAGTTTTGGTGGTATGGATAGGTTTAAGGGTGGGTTAAGGTGTAAGGGATGGGTCAACAGTGTATAAATTTAATTATAGAAAGTAATTACAGATGTAGTTACATGCAGGTATTTTTAAAATATAAGTACAATGAAAAACATGTATGTACACAATAAGTGCATTGTATCAAATGATTAACTTAAATGCAAGTAGATAGTAGTTAAGGCCACCTAATATAATGTGGGAGCATAAATTTAAATATTTATTTCAAATAATTATTTTCTATTTATTTTAACACATAATTTATTCCTGTGATGGCAAAGCTTAATTGTCAACAGTCATTACTCCAGGCTTTGGTCTTGTCAGTGTCTTAGCTTTGTAATTTTTTTCAACATTATAAATGTATTTACTGTCAGTTTTGATCAAGTTAATGCATCCATGCTAAATAAAATGATTTCTTATATATGAGGTCTGATTATGAATCTGTAGCACTTTTCATATCTTCCCGGCCTTGTTGTTAATGTAGATTTGATTATTTTTGCTCTTTGTGTTAACACTCATTGTTGTGCATTTATTTTTTTCCCCTTTTTTTCCATTTTTAATCTTATATATATATATACAGTGCCCTCCACAATGATTGGCACCCTTAGTAAATATGACCAAAGGTGTCTATGAAAATAAATCTGCATTATTTATCCTTTTGATCTTTCATTCAAAAAATTCACAAAATTCTAACCTATCATTGAAGTAAAACAATTGAAAATGGGGGGAAAAGCTTATTATGAAATAAATGTTTTTCTCTAGTTCACGTTGGCCACAATTATTGGCACCCAATTATTGCAATGTCCTTTTCCCAAGATAACAGCTCGAACTCTTCTTATAAAATGCCTGAGGAGTTTGGAGAACACCTGACAAGAGATCAGAGACCATTCCTTCATACAGAATCTCTACAGATCCTTCATATTCCCAGCTCCCTGTTGGTGCTTCTTCTCTTCAGTTCACTCCACTTATTTTCTTTAGGGTTCAGGTCAGGGGACTGAGATGGCAATGGCAGAAGCTTCATTTTGTGCTCAGTGACACATGTTTGTGTTGGTTTTGATGTTTGTTTTGGATCATTGTCCCGATGGAAGATCCAATCACGGCCCATTATAAGATTTCTAGCAGAAGCAGTCAGGTTTTGATTTTTATCTGTTAGTATTTGATAGAATCCATGATACCATGTATCTGAACAAGATGTCCAGGACCTCCAGCAGAAAAATAGGCACACAACATTAAAGATCCAGCAGTACATTTAACCGTGGGCATGGGGTACTTTTTATCCATGTGTGCACCAAACCCATCTGGTGAGTTTGCTGCCAAAAAGCTATTTTTTTAGTTTCATCTGACCATAGAACCAGGTCCCATTTGAAGTTCCAGTCTTGTCTGACAACTGAATATGCTAAAGATAAGAGCAGAGGATTTTTCTTTAAACCCTCTCGAGGGGGGAGGGTTTAAAGAAACTTGTGGGGATGTAGGTGCTGTTTGATAATTTTTTTAGGCTTTCTGAGAATCAAGACTCAACTAATCTGTGCAATTCTCCAGCTGTGATCCTTGGAGAGTCTTTGTCCACTCAAAATTTCCCTCTTCACCGTGCATTAGGGCAATTTAGACACCAGGGAATGTCTAAATTTCTCCCATCTCCCGACTGCATCTTTGGAGCTCAGCCACATTGTTCTTTGGGTTCTTCTTTACCTCTCTCACCAAGGCTCTTCTCCCCCTATAGCTCAGTTTGGCCAGACGGCCAGCTTTAGGAAGGGTTCTGGTCGTCCCAAACGTCTTCCATTTAAGGATTATGGAGGCCACTGTGCTCTTAGGAACCTTAAGTGCAGCAGAAATTTTTTTGTAACCTTGGCCAGATCTGTGCCTTGCCACAATTCTGTCTCTGAGCTCTTCAGCCAGTTCATTTGACCTCATGATTCTCATTTGCTCTGACATGCACTGTGAGCTGTAAGGTCTTATATAGACAGGTGTGTGGCTTTCCTAATCAAGTCCAATCAGTATAATCAAACACAGCTGGACTCAAATGAAGGTGTAGAACCATCTGAAGGATGATCAGAAGAAATGGACAGCACCTGAGTTAAATATATGAGTGTCACAGCAAAGGGTCTGAATATTTAGGACCATGTGATATTTAAGTTTTTCTTTTGTAATAAATCTGCAAAAATGTCAACAATTTTTTTGACAGGTCACCTGTGGTAAGGGCTGCATGATTAATCAAAATAAAACTGAAATCATAATTTAGCTTAGTGCAATTATGAAATCGTAAAGGCTGCAATTTTTAATTAAATAAATATATGCACAGTGCGTTTCATTGTGAGGAGCGGCAGCGTGATCAAAGTGGCTTTCAGTACATGCTGCTCCATTTCTGCAAGTGCTGTGAGTTTGAATCACTTATGATGTGCATGTAACAAGCAAAACACGCAAAACATTACATGTTTTTATTCCAAACTCACTTTATCAGTCGAGTGTTTGAAAAAACTTCCATTTAGGATCTGAAGTGGCTTTTTATCACAGAATGAGGCAGACAATATATTATTTTGTAGTGTTCTATACTGTAATTGGGGCGGCACTGTAGCTCAGTGGGTAGCACTGTCACAACACAAGCCAGGAGTCCCCTTTGTGGGTTTCCTTTGTGTGCTCCGATTTCCCCCACAGTCTAAAGACATGCAGGTGGATTGGATATGTCAAAATGGGTTTGAGTGTGAGGAAGTGCATCCAGCGTGAAACCTGTGCCAAATCTAATGTGTGTGCAGATAATTCCAATAAGAATAATTCCAATGTTTCCAATAAAAAAAAAAAATACCTGAGATGGCTTGAAGAACACAGATAAACCATATATTGTCGCAGTCGTGTGTTTATTGTCTTCATGTTTAATAAGTAAAAGTGTTTCCATCTTTCTTTCTTTTTTTTTACTCAGCTATGGTGGCTGTGATTTTGCCAAGTAAGACTTAACTAAAGTTGAAAAAGTAAAAAAAAAAAATAATGATAATAATAAAAAAAGCATAATAGGACCCCTTTAATAATAATCATAATCATTATTATTAGTCATATTGATATATAAGCACAACATTTTGGGCCAAATTGTGCAGATTTACAAGCAGGCACAATTTGTTTGTTAATTTGTTTTAAAAATCACATTTTAAATCGAAAAACTTGACTTGATATGTGTACTCTGCTTTTTCATCCTTTATAAAAAAAAAAAACTGACAAACTCAGAAACAAAAATCCTCAGTATTACCCATAAGTTGTACAGATTTAGAATGACTTGATAGCTATTAAATGACAGAATTAAATTTTTTGGGTGATTTATTTTTTTATTTATTTTTTTGACGTGCATTATTCATGGGCATGAGTACGTGTCACCAGTGCTCAGTTCATTAGTAACAGGTTCATATTGTTCTGAGCCCTGATGTACTGTGGTGCTACAGGAGAGGTGAGGATAGAGTAATTGTCTCATATCAACTGAACAGGCATGAACAGCAGAAGCACACATCACCTGCATTGTCAGATGAGCGCACTGATTTGAATCCACGGCGTAGCTTGTTTACAAGTCATGTAGGGCACCGCCAGCGAAAGCCAGGGCATAAACAAGTTTACTTCATGTCAGGTTGAGTGTCACTCTTGCAGCATTCTATACACTAATCACAGGCATCCAGAACTTTTTCTTGCACACGCACCAAAAAAAACCTCACATCGCTGTTTTCGATGGCTTGTTCCCTACCGAGCTGAATGCTGCTGTGTTCACAACTAGGGTGTTAATCAAGAACTGTATGTCAAATGTGTAGACGACAACATCAGAACCAAATAATTAATTTTCTGAAGTGTGCCGACAAAATGGTCTGGATGAAGAAGAATCCAATGGAATGAGAAATAGAGAGAAGAAAAAAATGAATGAAAAAAAGATGCCGTTATAATTGGCGGTTTTGTTTGTGCATTAATAAAGGACTGGGGAAATTAATGTTATACACTATTTCCTTTTGAGCCAACAGACATATCTGAGGAGGAAATGAGATGGATGGAGTGTGAAATCTGCAATGTGGTGCGGCTTGCCTGATGCAAATGAAATGTCAACACACAGCGAAGGTAGTTAATGAGATTTCCAATGCGTAATTTCCACATTGCAGCCAAAGTGTGAAAACAGAATAAACCCTGTCATTAAAACAAAATACCACAAATAGAGACAGTATAGTTCTTTTCTTTTCTTGCTTTTGGTTCCTTTCCTTCTTCTCTATCTCAATCTGTTGTTCCTCCTCTCTGTAACCTTAAAAACAGGCCCACGATCCATCTTAAGGTGGGACAAAAGAAATAACTTGTCGCTGCCTTTTCTGGGAGATAAAACATGCTAAATATCAAGCCATCATTCAAAGCATGGCAGGATATAAAAGCCCAACATACTGTATATGTGCCTGCTGTTTATGTTGTTTTATAACGAAGGATTGTGCGATGAGATAGCCTCCATTTGGAGGCGGATAAACTCTGTCATCCTGCTAGGGAAAGCCACTCAAGCGCTTACCACTGACCCATATTTTAATTATTCATACTGATTAGCAGCTATTTATGCTGTGAAAAAGACAGCTTAATGTTGCATTTTTATCTGCTTGCATCCATGTTGCCTGACTCTGATTTTAAGCCCAGGCACTATAAATCACTTTAATGAGCCGTGCCAATTGACAAGTGATTTCATATTTAATCAAATACAGTATGTTTGCAGCTGACACACTCACTTAAAACGCCCGAAGTCTAAAAATAAAAGCCTCAGGTACACAGAAGACAGAACATCCTCAATAATATGGTTAAAACAAATTAGTTTCATCAGAAGATCTGACATGTACTACAGCTAGTGAAAGACTAAATAGTGACAGTTTTGGGTGTGAAGGCTTTTATTAAAATTATTATTATTTTTTTTTTTTTAACCTACTACCTTCTTACTGACAGAACAGAAACTCCCAAGCTCGTACCCAGCATGTTTTTATTTTACCTCATACACTGTAAAACATGAAAACAAAACATTTGCGAGAGAATGAAAAACATATAGGCTACCCTGCGTCCCAATGTCCATACTATCCATCCTAAATAGAATGTGAGATTAAAATAAGTGTGTCCCAAAGCATAGTATGTTGAAAAGAGTATCTCAAAAGTCCCCGGATGGTCTACTATTTCCTGTAGATTTTCGAAGTGTGGATCCGTGCACACTATAAAGGCTAATATTGCCCACAACCCATTGCGCTTTGGGGGAGAATTCAGTTTAGAACTACAAACGTAAACTACACAAGCAAAAAATAACAATGTGGTCTTTTATAAAGATCCGTTTAGCCATTAGCTTTTAAATACATCAAGGAGAGTTCTCCGCATGAAAGACCTGGGAATGCAGATCAATGTGCTACTGCATTTCTCTCCGATTAGGTAGGAAATGAAATGAAATGTGGAGGATTTTAACTGTGACAAGATGATTGACAGGCCAGTTTACGCTGACAGGATGCATGTCAGGATGCGACAGAGAAAAGACGCAATTGTATGATGTGATAGTATGTCCCAAAGCTTGTCTACTCTTGCTACACACTCAAAAGTATGTACTTTTTCTTCACAAAAAGAGTTCATATTTTTAGGGTGTAGTATAAGCAGGCGAATTGGAATGCAGCAATACTTTTTCCTCCCATCTCATATTTTTTCCATTACCATGTCCCTTTAGGGGCTCCATAGTCATACCCCAACCAACAAAAACATGTTCTTATAATATGTTATTAAAATGTTATTTCTGAATGTTCTCTAAACATAAAAAAAAAAATAATGTTATATGAAAATAAATTCTTGGTTATATGAACATTCCGTTTTATCATTCTTCAAACATTATGGAAACATTACTGTTTGCTAAATGTTCTGAAACAAGTAAATGTTTGCCGAAAGTCCAACTAAAACATATCAGGAAAAAAACAAAAAAACCTCAATGAATGATGTATAGATAATGTTTTTCTGCTAACGTTTTGAGAATATTATTAAAGACCAGAAAACTCTGAACGAACATTCTATAAACATTACTGGAAGAATGTTTGTTTATAACCTTGTCAGAACATTAGGTAAGGTTCTGAGAATGTACCTTGTTAGCTGGGACAATATTGTTTGTGTAACAGTGGATCTAGTTCACAAAAGCAGCCTCACTGATTCATTCAAGAATTAGAATGATCCAGGAGTGGAATTCAGCTCACTTACTCACTTATGATCTAGTCGTAAATTAGTAAATAAATTAGTAAATTTCAGTCTGCTTTTTACACAAAGTTATTGTATAGTCGCAAATTCACATGAGACATTTGGACCACTTTTATGATAATTTTTAGTGCTTTTGCATCATAATAAATGTCAGACAAGTCTTCAGTCAAATCAGGGTTAGTAAAACTGGTAGAATTAACGCAGTCACATTTACCGTTGTTTGGCAAATTTTTCATGGACAAAATCCAGTAATTTTAATAGAAATCCAGATGATTGGTAATTTCACATGAGAGCGAAAGATTTTCACATTCAGATTTTGCATCAGGTTCAAGTTGGTCACACAAATTTGCAGTGGTGACTAACAGAGAGGTTTGAACTTGACTTTGTGAGCTGTGCATTATACATCGCTATACTATTGACAATGGACCTTTTTTGGTTATAATATTTTGCATAATTTTGCTAATGTAATCGCATCTTTATTGGGTAAACAGTTTCTTTATGACTTCATGTTCCACACCTGACAATATGGGGTTTGATGTCAATTACTGAATTAGTCATGAAAATAAGATTAATATATTCACTCAGTAAAGTAGGGAACAATTTGAACGAGCATTAAAATTAGATTAAAAAAAAATGATATTGGGTAGGAAAAAAAGAGGGGCTGAGGAAGAGAAAGAGAGAGTGAGAAGGCTCAATTAAAGTGACAAAAGAAAGATAATGTTGAAAAGAGACAGAGAGAGAGAGAGGCTAAATTAAAATGGAGAGAGTAAGATCATGTTAGAGATCACACAGGATTAGAACCTGTTCTAACTATATGCTGCCCTCTTTTTAGAGGTGGTACCGCACATATCTGCAACCACCATCTGGGAGTCACTGATCCAGAATTCCGTTTTTCTCTTTCGGCACGTTACCAAATCTCTCTCACACTCTCTCAAAGCATGTGGATGCCATTCGAAGTGGAACGAATGGGATTTCAGTAGTCTTTGATCTTTATTTTCAGATGATGCCATCTGTGTGCGCGGGCACTGCATGGTGAGCATGCATGTCAACAAGCACCAGGCATTAAACCTGAAATGAGACTAATTACTCGCTAAGACAACATACACACGTGCCTTTTGCAACTGTCTCCAAGGTTATATTTAAATGCTATTACAGAGATGAGAATTGTACACGCAGAAGGCTGATGTCAGAAGGCAAAATGTGCCATTATTATATGGGTGCTCTACTTACATTATGTTGTTTTTAAGACTTTTTTTGCAGCCTGATTGTAATGTTTAAATGTAATTATATCATATTTGCAATATATTACCTCAGTCTTCACATATAGGAAATATAATTAGCTTTCAAAAAGGTACAAGGGACTTTGTTCTTATTTTTTAATGGCATTTTATATAGTTTCATGTAACATGACATTAAAGGCACAATTTGTAAGATTTTGGGATGAAAATATCCAAAAACCACTAGAACAATGTTATATATGTTGTTGACTTATGTACTTACATTATTCCAAATGTTTCCAAGAATGTTTAAATGCAGAGAAATAAGCTATTTTAACCAGGACACCGACTGTGTCCGTGCGTCGCCTATTATACCTGCGCTACCCTCGATTTCCAGTTTTATTTTGTAGGAACCATGGAAACACCAAAGATGCTTTAATATATTATGTTTTATTAGACAGGTGAGCAACTGTTTGGATACATTAATTAACAGAAAACTAATCGTTATATAGCTCAACACCATAAGTCTTATTGTTTAAATCTAATTTTCTTGATTTATTGCGAGTACCATGTTTTACCATGCGTATAAGTGACCTCTAGTGGTGAAAAATTACATATTGCGCCTTTAACATACAAAAAAGTTTCATTTCATTCATTATAAGCTGGGTGCAGTAATAGCTTTTTAAATTGCCACACAGCAAAAAATTTAAATTAAGCAACATTAATAAACAGAAAAAACATTTGAACACTGGGTTGAAGTGCGACGAAAAATTCTTCAGATGAACACAATCGGAGTTACATTTAAAAATATCCTGGCTCTACCAAGCTTTATAATTGTCACACGGCTTGGTTGTGGGAAACACACATAGACGATGGAGCTCCAATAACAGAGCTTTAATGAACATACGCAGAAGATCAACATACATGGCACAACAGAGACGTGAAATGATGACGTACACAAAGACAACAACCGACCAAGACTGAGGGAGAACACAGGGAATATATACAAGTCAGACAAAGGGGCAAACAAGGCTAATTAAACAAGACACAGCTGGGATTAATAGAACTCAATCAGGGTAACCAAGGGAACTAACAAGTGGCGGGAAAACTGAACAAAAGAACATGAGACACAGGGGAAACATACACAGAACACTGACGATAATGGTAGTGAATGGGGGGCCTGTTTTGAAGGACCCAAAAAAATGCATCCATCCATTATAAATATAAATCCATACGGCTCCAGGGGGATAATAAAGGCCTTCTTAAGCTAAGCAATGGGTTTTTGTAAGAAAAATATCCATATTAAGTATAATAACATTAAGTATAATAACTAGCATCCGGCAGACAGTCGTACACATCAATTTGCGGTGGAAGAGTAACCCCTGAACCAATGCATGACGCAATGACGAACGCGGAAGCGCAGAGGATAGAGCAAAACAAAACACCGGTCATGAATTAGTAGTCTAAAACGAGAATTTTTTTAAAGAGAAATGTCGGAGGATTTCGATATAAGAGAAGAGGAGCTTAAGTTTGTTGCCCAGCCCTATTTGTTTAAATCGCGAGAGGCGTCTAAGCTTACGATACTCCTACATTCCGCATCATACATTGCTTCAGGGGTTACTCGACTTGCGTAGTATGCGTGCGGTCTTCTGGCAGAAGCTAGTTATTTAAATTACAAAGTTATAAATATGGATATTTGCCAACGCGTTAGAGTAATTAAAACAAATTTACAGTGTAGCTTTCGGTAATTATATAGTGTACCTATAAAGTATGTATGTGTAGGTTTAAGGGAACAATATGTAAAGTTTGGGGACATTATTTATACTGTAAGTATTTTAGAACTTGAGGGTAGTTATTCTACTATTATGATAGGCAACAATCTTACATTTGGGAGCAATACACTGAGTAGATATTACAAAAACCCATCACTTCAGAAGGCCTTTATTAACCCTCTGGAGCCATATGGAATATATTTATGATGGATGGATGCACTTTTTTGGGGCTTCAAAACAGGCCCCTTATTCACTACTACTATAAAGCTTGGTAGAGCCAGGATGTTTTTAAATATATCTCCGATTGTGTTGAACACAGCTGAACCAAACAAACGTATAATGACGGTGACCATGGTGACTGATGAGTGGAGGGAAACTAGAACAAAGAAACACATGTGATAAATGAAAAACTGAAAGTCCACGATAACCAAGACAAACCGAACGTGACAACTTGAGGGTGAGTTTTTGGGTGAACTATTCCTTTAACAATGATTTTAAAAGACAACTACAACAACAGCAAAAACATTCAATAAGTATGCCACTACCACTACAAAACGCGATGGGTTGAAAAGAAAATGCCTGTAAAATGAAGTGTTAGTTACTTTGGTGAACATTTGCATGTCATTCTGATATATTTAATTTCTTTTTCTCATCTCAAGTGTCTTTTAGGATGCCCTCCTTTTCTCTGCACCATCTCCTACTCCCACCCGTTTTCTCACTCCCCAATTGGGCCGCTCTGTTTCCTGCGTCCCACTTACTCAATCGCCATAGCGATTTGCGTCCTTGCGCTCAATAAGGGTATCTTGAGGGTTCAGATACGCATCAAGAGACAAATTAGGAAGGTAATTCAAGTTTAATTCTCATAACAACAAATGTGCATGCATGAAACTGGGGGTAATTCCAGAAAGCAGGTTATGTGGCATACCAACGTTTACATAAAGCAAACCGATAACCTCAACTTTAAGTTCTAAAAAACAGAGGTAACTTTCAGGTTATGCAAGTAAGTAGCCATAGCAACTTACTCTCTGAACTCTCCGGAGCAGGTTATGTTCCAAGGTTAGTTTGTTTCAGAGGAATTCAGTGCATGATGAGGCTCCAGTGAGCATAACAGATTTCACACAATATTATATAGTTATTTATTATAACATAAAGCAATGATATTTTACTCTAATTTTTTACTTTTTTTATAATGTATTTCTATAATAAATTGCATATGTTATGCATCTCACAACAAATCTGAAAGTAAAATGACTAAATATAAAACATAAACACCTCCTCCAAAACACATGAGCACGCACAGCCAGAGCAGAGTCTGCAAAGCGTCACGAGAGATGGCGTTAAATTACCTCATGTCTCAAAGCGCATGACATTACAATAATAATGAATACAAACAACTTAGAGCTCTGACTTGTACCACCTGACTGCTGCAGATTAATTTCAGTGTTGATAGTGTTGCTGTATAAACACATAATTCTGAGTCCGAGGACGTGTACAGCTCCGAGTAGAACATCATGGGTTGCCTTCTCTTAATTATGGTAATAATGATATGGCGTCAACGCAGCATAAGCTCATTGTTTTGATTCAGGAGGAACTGTAAAAGGTGGCTACTATTTGTTTGTGGCGCTTGGTGACTGTCTGTCTACAACGTGCTGATGACATATGATGTATGTGCAAGTAGGGTGCGCAGAGGTATGGAAATACAGGTTGACAGGCAGGTAGGCAATCCTATCATTGCATTCAGACCGAATGTAGTGATTGGACGGAGATTGTTTGGTCCTGAGACTTCCACAGAAGATATACAGGTCCTTCTCAAAAAATTAGCATATTGTGATAAAGTTTATTATTTTCCATAATGTAATGATAAAAATTAAACTTTCATATATTTTAGATTCATTGCACACCAACTGAAATATTTCAGGTCTTTNTTTTCATTCATTTAGACTACTTTTGTTATTTATTGCCATCAGGATGTAAAGAGAGTTTCAACCAGTATAACAAAAAGTTATGAAAAACATTGTCTACCCTACCTTTAACTATACTCAGTTTTACTGAACTTACTCCAGACGGCGGTTTTGGAACCTGCATATCTCAAGTAAGCAAGGTTTGGGTTAATCAACCGAAAGTTCAGGGTATATGTGAAAGTAAGTTAACTTTGCTTTTTTGGGAATATCCCCCTGGCTTTGTGAGAGAAGGCTTATATCTTCTCTGTTAACACATGGCATCTCAAAAAAATGTGGTGCTCATGGTGTGAGACCCTGAAGAACAGCAAGAAGTGATATGACGGCCAAAGATCGATCTGTATATGTACATAAATAATAATAATAACAATAACATGGTATCTGTATATAACAAACTATCAGTTGGAACATATTTTGATAAAATACAGGTGCTGGTCATATAATTAGAATATCATCAAAAAGTTGATTTATTTCACTAATTCCATTTAAAAAGTGAAACTATTGCTTGTACACTATTTTTTCCTACCACATCTTTTCCTTCCCTTTGCCTCTCTATTAATGTGCTTGGACACAGAGCTCTGTGAACAGCCAGCCTCTTTTGCAATGACCTTTTGTGTCTTGCCCTCCTTGTGCAAGCTGTCAATGGTCGTCTTTTGGACAACTGTCAAGTCAGCAGTCTTCCCCATGATTGTGCAGCCTATAGAACTAGACTGAGAGACCATTTAAAGGCCTTTGCAGGTGTTTTGAGTTAATTCGCTGATTAGAGTGTGGCACCAGGTGTCTTCAATATTGAACTTTTTCACAATATTTAAATTTTCTGAGATACTGAATTTGGGATTTTCCTTAGTTGTCAGTTATAATCATCAACATTAAAAAATAAACATTTGAAATATATCAGTCTGTGTGTAATGAATGAATATAATATACAAGTTTCACTTTTTGAATGGAATTAGTGAAATAAATCAACTTTTTGATGATATTCTAATTATATGACCAGCACCTGTATATAAAGATATGAAGGTTTGAAGTCATTCAATGCTTTGAAAACTAGCAAAAGAACCTTAAAATTAATCCAAATTAGTTCAAATGTTTAATGTGTCCTGTTCTCCTGGGTCTTGTAAACACTCTAGCTGCAGCATTTTTTAGTTTATCCAAACAATTCTGGTGAAAGCTGGTATAAAGTGCATAACAGTAGTCAAGATGAGAAAACATAAAAGAGATTTAAGTTTAATAGACACTTTTTTGTAATTTTAATTCTGCGATTTACTCATCTGCCACAATAATATCTCAAAAAACAAAAAATCTTTTAATTATCTTAAATTTGGGTCTATTTTCAGCAAATATAGATATGATTAATTGTGATTAAATAATTTGATCAACTAAAATTTGAATTGACTGACAACACTAACCAGAAAACGTCTCGGGTTATGTATGCAACCATAGTTCCCTGAGAACAGGGAACGAGACTCTGCGTTTGCCATAAACGCTTTGGGGAACGTCACGTGACCCAGGTGTCTGAAAGCACTATCCAATAACTCCAATTCCTATTGGCCGGCGACAGCCTATGACGTCATACGGCGCAACCCGGAAGTATAAAGGAGCGCCTGGAGAGACAGTCTTCATCTATCGTCTTGAGGGACTGTTCTGCAGGCAGGCAACCCGAAGCATGGCAAGGAAACGCAGAGTCTCGTTCCCTGTTCTCAGGGAACTATGGTTACATACGTAACCTGAGACGTTCCCTTTCGAAGGGAACTCCACTCTGCGTTTGCCGTAAACGCTTTGGGGAACGATATACCCACGCCGCCATGCTCGAGGGGAGTGCCTGCCAAAAAATATGGCTGAGACAAAGGCCTCAAAGCAGTTCTCAAACTGCTCAGCAACTCCCCCTCGGGTCACACCAGGCTGTCAGTGACAGCATTCCCTTTGGCCAACAGCCCAAGCTGAACTTCCAAAGGCTTCTACCTTTCTCTTTTAACAAATAGAGCCTAAAGAAATCGCTAAGGCGTCCGGAACCCAATTTTCCGTAAAGAAAAGTGGTCCCTTTAAGGGACTGTGGCCAAGGAACCAAAGGGAACCTCGGCCAGTCACTCTTGAGGGGAACGGGGTCACCCTCATTGCCACCAGGGAGGCCGACCTGGTCTTCTAGGGGAACAGACTTAGTTCAGGCCAACCCTGTCTGAATACAGAGCCTCTAAAACGCATTCTTCAGGAAGATAGTAGGTAAGAGTGACTGCAGAAAGGCAGAAACCAGCTCAGACCCACGCGTAGAGATGGGCATCCTGGAGAGCAGAACTCAGCTGAGTGCTATGAACCCTCATATCGAGGGGAGATAATCCGCTCAACCTAGGATCTACCCAGTGCTTAATTAACCCTCTGGAGTCTGAGGCGGATTTGGGTCCTAGAGAAGTTTTGACATGCCTGACATTTGTGCTTTTTTCAGTTGTTCATAAACATATTAATGACACAAGTGTCATTACACTGTATTCAGCACAAACTAGGCTACCATAATATGTGAGGAACATGTATGTACATGTTTGTATTTTTGAAGGAATAACATTTATGCGTGGTTATTGAAAAAACAAAAAACTTAAGTCACTGAAATAAGGCCAAAAAAAGTATAGTAAATCTGTATTTACAATACTTTAGGGTATTGGAGGTTGTAGACTAGAGTTTTTGCTTCAAAATTATGTAAAAATTATGCTGCCTACTCCTTCATATAAAACAATATATTGATTTAGTTTTTGTAAGACACTTTTTGCCAAGAAACACCGTATGCGTGGAGGCGTGAATCATCATGAATAATGATGAATAATGGGTCATTCTCACCTGAGAAGACAAAAGAATTGCATAGTAATGAGCTGAAGTGACTTGCATATTAATGAGGCATTTCAGTCAGGTAGGCTGTGAAAAAAAGGCTGTGTCTCAAGCTCATCATGGTATATGAAACATACAGAAAAATATTATTACAATATAAAGTAATGGTTTTATATTATACTTTAAAACATAATGTATTTCTGTGATGCAAAGAGTCTGAATATAGGCTTTTAGTTTAAAAGCATGCACATTTGGAGAAATATTGGATCCTCATATGTTTATGCCAATTTTCTATACAGAGGAGTTATATTTATTTAATATTCATTGTCATTACTATGAGCGCTGGTGTTTTCAATTCATACTTGCAGTCGGTGGGCGCTCTCTGTGCATTTTTAGTCCACAAATTCATCTAAAGAAGAAGAGGCTATTCCATGAATGGTGTTTTCAATTCATACTGCAGCCGGAGGGCGCTAAAGAAACAAAAACTCATCTAAAATTCATCTATAGAAGAAAAGAAAACAGGAACTAACTGCATGTCTTCCAGAGGTCGCTAACCATGGCTTTAACATCCACATAAACACTTTTTTTTTAAGACAATAAATACACGATTGAGATGATGTATGCATGTGTTGCCTCTGAATTTGCCTGTGAATAGTGCTGGCTCCGTGGGCGTGGCCGCATTAGTGGGTAATGAGCTGAATCACGGACTTCTGACATGGCTCTCTTTTCATACAGATTACATAAACACAGAATGTTTGTTTTTCGATTTGACTGACACGATTTAAAACCTGACATTTCAACGTTTTTTTTAGACATAAGTGTCATTTTTTTGTGATTAGTATTCACTAAGTTACAGTTCATTTTCTGAAAACTATCAGATTGGAGTTCGTTCAGAGGGAGACGAGAGATCACGCATCATGTTAGTTTTCTTTATTTTACAAAAAGCACAACATTTTGTTTTTACTCTGAGTGTATACAAATAAAAGAAGATATTCTATAGTTTCAATTGATATATTACTTATGTCTCTATGACAAAAAATGATGGAGTATTTTAAGTCTGTTTTACTGCAATGTGAAAAAAACCTGCAAAACCCGCCGGCGCGTTTTCAGACCTCAGAGAGTTAATGCACTGAGGAGGCTGTGCGCTGAAAACCCTGAAAGGGGAGCACAAACCAGCCTGGGGCTGATTCTTAAGACGGGGCCTGATCAAGGCCTAACCATCATAATCAGCTTAGGGAGCTAAGCACTATTACAAACCCAACCCCAAGGGGGAAGCGCAGAGCTCACCTAACAGGTAGACTATGCCAAGAGCACATACTCATGGTGGCCCGAGAGGGGCTTACAACATGACAACAGTTTTATATATGAAAACAGAAGTAAACTTCAGAAAGTGGCCTGTTTTTGGTAAAGCCATTCTGAACATCTGTCTAAGCCTGCAGCAGACAGACAACTTCCATGGCAGCAAAAGAAAGCTGCACAGTGCTCTTATGATAATCCACCCAACACAATCCGACAAGCAGTGTACTCAGTAAAAGCACCTTTTACTCTTTAAGCAAGAGGAGTACAGCGTACGCCAACACGTATTAAGGAAGGCCTGGAAGGCCTATAACCTCAACAGACACGTGGCATCAGCTCGTGGCAGTGTTTAGGTCCCAACCCTGGTAAACAACCCGCAAAAGAGGGGGTTGGATCTACCACTTGGGCCCCTGGCCAGCGAAAGTGTATATAAATAGTTCTCAGAGAGAAATACACCTAAACAAACACCAGTGTGTCCAAAAAAGGCGGCCCGCAGGCTTAGCATCCTTCAGGACACATGGCGTGAGTCTCGTGGCCGTTTCCAGGAGCACAAAGGTCCAACCTAGGCGCTAGGTGGCTCTTAGCTCAACTAGAATCATCAACTCAGAGAGGCAACAATAGGTTAAACCAAACTTCAGTAAGGTTTCACTACTGTCATCTCATCTTAAGCCGCACAGAAAAACACAATCTGTGCCAACATGTACACTATAAAGGAGGCCTGAAGGGGCCTGCCGATTCAATGACACGTGGCTTCAGTTCGTGAATTTCCGGGGAACCAAGCTACAGGGAACCAGCTCTAACCCACTAACTATGGGAAGCTAACTGCTACCTGTGCTAGGCTACACTTTCCAAACAGCTTTTGTGACTAAAGGGAACTAACACAACCAACATGGTCTAAGGGAGGCTAATTAAGCCTGCTACCTCAAACAAAACATGCTGCAGGGCCTGAAGCAGTGTAGTATCAAAACAGTATGTGAGCAAACTGATATCCATTAAACAGCCAATACGAAACTATTGCCAACTAGAAGGAGGCTGAACAGTCCAGCCTACAATCACCGTTATATGCAATATAGCTGATAAACAGATAACTGAAAGGGAGCTGACAGATACGAACTTTCTTAAAAAAGTGATCTAGCTAACCTGAATATGCAATCCAACAGGTGATGCACTCAGTAACCCTGGGGAAAGGGTTCACCAAACACTTAAATAGAGGCCGCTTTTCTTTATTTAAAAAAGGGCCTGCTATATATAAGCGGGTGCCAACCTGTGGCAGCATATTAAGCTCACATACAATTTGTTTGCAAATTAAAAACACCAACCGTGCCAACGTGTGGACTAAAAAGGAGGCCTGAAGGGGCCTACCGATTCAATGACCGTGGCTGCAGCTCGTGAATTTAAATGTACATATGTGAGCAAACCATGATCAGTTAATCAGCATTGTAGAAAACAACTGCTAACTAGAAGGAGGCTTAAATATCATAAAGCCTACAATCCGAGTTATATGCAATATAGCCGCTAACAAGATCACCAGGGAGCTTAAATAGATACCAACTTTCCTCAAAAAGTGGTTCTAACTACCCTGAGTATGCAATCCAACAGGTGATGCACTCAGTGACACAAATAAACCTCTTAACTGGGGAATATGTAGTCACCATCCTCTCAAATAGAGGCCGCTTTACAGCAAAAAGGGCCTACTATTAAGAGAACAGGTGCTAAGCTGTGGCAGCATAAGTAAGCTCACATATATATGTAGGGCAAAAATCTAGAACTCAAAGTAACGTAAAACTTTGAAATACATGCTGTTTAAATGGAAAAACACTCTCATACATATCCTCAAATCTGTTCTAAGCCTTAGAAGACGAAAAGCTAAAAAACTAGCATCGTCAAGTCAAACTTGATAAATACAGATATCAAGTGGCTCAGAGGAATTCATTTCCTTTAGCATGAAAGTTCTAGGAAGTGGGGCCTAGCAATACCTGCATAACTTATCTACGCAAAGATAAGGGCCTACCACCTGAGAGACAGCATCAGGGAGTCAAAACAGTCTACAACCTAGCTGTTAATCTCACAATTGCGCCTACACAAGCAAGGGGATAATGGGCATACGGCCTAACAACTCCCTCGGGAAGAGCCCAGAACTAGGAACTATACAACCTTATAAGGGATAGTATACATAAGGTTATGTAAATAACACATCAAACCTAGCTCTAGCCTAGCCGCTAAGCTACAGGCCTTCTTACAGGGCCACAAGCCTAGTGAAGCCCGAGCCTCACCTCCCAATCTCATGGCTAAGAGAAAGAAAGTGAAGCTCACAAGCAAACAATGTCAGGCGGCCGATTAAGGCCGACCTAAACATGAATAATAACTAAAGTGACGAGTGCTAACTCAAACTACTCTAGAAAACAGCAGATGAGAAGCTACTCTAAACAGCAGGTGGCTAAGAGGCGGCCATTTTCTGGCCTGCACAATATATACTAGCCAGCCTATCAACTTCAGTTTGCCAAAACCCCCTAATTTTCCTGACTACATGCTCAGAAAACTATACAGGAAAATAAGGTCTTATTTTAACGAATAAAATAGACCCTCCTGCAGCTCAAAAACCAAAAAACTCGTCGAGCCGTCCGCACGCGGCCCCTTTCTTAACGCGCTCTCCCGGCAGCTGCAGCCCGCTGAGAAGCGCGTCCCAAACACACAGCAGCTCGCATACCCCAGCCAGAGGAGCGCTGGCCGCCGGACGCGATGACGTCAAACACGAACGTCATCCGGTCGCTCTCGCCAGCCCCAGGGAAGTTGAGAGAGAATAAAACTTTCTCAAACTTCCCAACGAGCTCATCTACGAGCCATATGATTGCAGCCACCGTTAAGCCTTAGCACAAACAGGGGCCAGAACCACCAGGCAGAGATGCAGACAGGTCTTCCCTCGGGAAGAGTGCCAAACGAGAACAGAGTAAACAACAGACAAACACACACACAGCAGTGCCCTCAAGCACTGTGTATGCGTGCTCTTCTCCAGACAGAAAACGCTCAGAAAAATATGTATATCCAGTGTCAAACCTTGGGACACGGATAAACACACTCTCATGAACATTTGTAAGGCATATATAAAAAACCCTACCGGAGATGGTATAGATGCAATCAGACAGAACAGGACCGAAAGATGATGAGATGAAGACTGTCTCTCCAGGCGCTCCTTTATACTTCCGGGTCGCGCCGTATGACGTCATAGGCTGTCGCCGGCCAATAGGAATTGGAGTT
>RJVU01036043.1:2553473-2598888 GCA_003731715.1 Anabarilius grahami
CTATAACCTCAACAGACACGTGGCATCAGCTCGTGGCAGTGTTTAGGTCCCAAGCCTGGTAAACAACCCGCAAAAGAGGGGGTTGGATCTACCACTTGGGCCCCTGGCCAGCGAAAGTGTATATAAATAGTTCTCAGAGAGAAATACACCTAAACAAACACCAGTGTGTCCAAAAAAGGCGGCCCGCAGGCTTAGCATCCTTCAGGACACATGGCGTGAGTCTCGTGGCCGTTTCCAGGAGCACAAAGGTCCAACCTAGGCGCTAGGTGGCTCTTAGCTCAACTAGAATCATCAACTCAGAGAGGCAACAATAGGTTAAACCAAACTTCAGTAAGGTTTCACTACTGTCATCTCATTTTAAGCCGCACAGAAAAACACAATCTGTGCCAACATGTACACTAAAAAGGAGGCCTGAAGGGGCCTGCCGATTCAATGACACGTGGCTTCAGTTCGTGAATTTCCGGGGAACCAAGCTACAGGGAACCAGCTCTAACCCACTAACTATGGGAAGCTAACTGCTACCTGTGCTAGGCTACACTTTCCAAACAGCTTTTGTGACTAAAGGGAACTAAAGAGGAGAGGGTAGATATAAATCACCCTATATAGCTGGGAGATCGATTACAAACGCAACAATGTTTACAATCGATCACCCGTCTCACTCTCTCTTCCTCCTCCTTCCGTCTGTCTGGGTTCAGATACAAATTTGAATGGCTAGGGGTTTTTCCATGCCTTCCCGATCTCAAACGTGGAGATCAGACCGGTATGGAAGCCGCCGTATTAATGGACAGAAAGGAACCGCTCGTCGAGCCGTCCGCACACGGCCCCTTTCTTAACGCGCTCTCCCGGCAGCTGCAGCCCGCCGAGAAGCGCATCCCAAACACACAGCAGCTCGCATACCCCAGCCAGAGGAGCGCTCGCCGCCGGACGCGATGACGTCAAACACGAACGTCATCCGGTCGCTCTCGCCAGCCCCAGGGAAGTTGAGAGAGAATAAAACTATCTCAAACTTCCCAACGAGCTCATCTACAAGCCATATGATTGCAGCCACCGTTAAGCCTTAGCACAAACAGGGGCCAGAACCACCAGGCAGAGATGCAGACAGCTCTTCCCTCGGGAAGAGTGCCAAACGAGAACAGAGTAAACAACAGACAAACACACAGCAGTGCCCTCAAGCACTGTGTATGCGTGCTCTTCTCCAGACAGAAATCGCTCAGAAAAATATGTATATCCAGTGTCAAACCTTGGGAAACGGATAAACGCACTCTCATGAACGTTTGTAAGGCATATATAAAAAACCCTACCGGAGATGGTATAGATGCAATCAGACAGAACAGGACCGAAAGACGATGAGATGAAGACTGTCTCTCCAGGCGCTCCTTTATACTTCCGGGTCGCGCCGTATGACGTCATAGGCTGTCGCCGGCCAATAGGAATTGGTGTTATTGGATAGTGCTTTCAGACACCTGGGTCACGTGACGTTCCCCAAAGCGTTTATGAAAAACGCAGAGTGTAGTTCCCTTCGAAAGGGAACAACGCCTAAAAGCAGAGCTTCTTTTCAGAGTTCTTGAAAATCAAGATATCAGTAACTGACATTTTCATGTGCAGAACTGATAAAGCAACTATTAGCCAAGTATTGCACTGTAATCGCTAATCTATATGTACAGTCAGATAGATTAGCTTGTCCGTTAAACTTCTAAAGTGCTTCCACCCAGGGCATCCAGAGAAAGAGAAAGGGTAATAATGATGACCAATAGGAAACAATAGTTACGGTACAGCCCTGCTCATCAGGTTGAAATCCCTGAAAATTTGTTAGAGTGGAGGCTGAACTGGAGTGGCTGTGATTTGCCCAGAGTGGAGTTTTGGATGGCTGGTGTTAAATTCACTAGAGTGGTGCTTAGATCAGGAGAGCCAGGGGAGAGAATGTGTGCAGAAGAGAGGGGGCGCAGAAATTCAGACCACCCCCATGCTTAATTGGGCCTGCCTTAGTTTGACACACATCAAGTATTAGGTTAAGTACCTTTTATGGATAATTGGAAAGTGTAAATTGACTGTAATTGTGGCTGCCGTGGCTATTATGCCCATTTGTAACCTCACTTAAGCAAATTAATTCAAAGAGACTTCTGATTGTTCTTTTTCCTTTCACTTCATTCAACCTGAGGAAAATAAATAAATAAATAAAATATTTGCAGATATGTAACATATAGGTTGAGGAAGAGTGGGTGAGTATATATGTGTGTATTTGTGTTAAGAGCTCTCTCTGAAAATTAACCATAAATTGCTGTGGCCTGAGTGGTTAGGTAATAGTTTTCAAGTTAATTTACCTTGTACTTGTCAGAACAGAAAAGTGCTCATCATTTCAGAGAACTAAAGTGGAAGTGAATTGGTCCTTCGGACACAACCACAAGAAACTTGTGCCTTTTCTCTGAAATAATAGGCCTCATGAGACTTAAATATAAAAAAAGAGGTGTGCAGCAGAGTCAATATCTGTATCTGTAACAATCTCAAAATTATTTGTATCTGTATTCTGATAAATCTGGAAGTGGGCAGGGCTTTAACCAGAATTTTGTGAATTTACACGTGAAGCTTGTTTTAAATTTCTGTTCCCTTGATAGTTATACATGCTTTGTATAACTCATAAAATAATTATTTTTATTATAACTATAAACTGTATTTAAATATCAGTGTTGCCAATTGCTTTCAGTTGAAAGTAGCTAAAACTGGTCGCTAGATGACGTCAAACTGGCGAGTCCACTGATCTATATTAATATAAATATAGATCAGTGGGCGAGTCACGGAATCTAGATAAGGTTTGTCTAAGAAGTTGCTAGATTTGTCGCTAAGCTTTTAAAAAAAATCTCAGAGGGGTGTGGAAGTCGCTAAATGTAACGACAAAATTGCTAAATTGGCAGCACTCTTAAATATCTTCTAATTAAAACAAATGTTAAAATAAAATTTGTCACACTGGGTTGCAAGTATACATGATGATGAAGATGAACAGGTTCAGAAAGTCTTTAATAATCCACACAAGGAAACACAACACTAGCATTAACATGACCGGACAACTGAAGAGTGCACAAGAAGGAACTTAAATACACAATGGTGATGAACTAAATGATTAATGGCTGTGATGATTGAGTTAGTGTCCACAGATGAGTGGTGGGAAACTAAGAGAAAGGAAACAAGAACTAATGAAAACAAACTAAGAATCCATGAAAAAAAGTTCAAACATATTAGAACTGTAACATTTATTATTATTATTATTATTATTTAATTTCCAGTTTGTGTGAAGTTATGTTAGGTCAATCATCCAATTCATTTTTTCATTCATAAAGTTTCCACTCATTCATGTTTTATATCTTACAAGGTTTAAAACATTTGAATAGACATATCAAATAGTTACAAATGTGTATGATGCCTAATATTTTAATTGATATTTTTAGCCGGCTGATTTTTGAAAGACGGCAAAGGGGCTATTAGATTTGCAATCACGCTGTGCTCATTTCATTTATAAATGTTACACTTATTCACTTTACACACTCTTTATTGCGTAGTGATTTTAGAGGTTTATGTATCATGCTATCCTTGCCTGTTATTCAGCAAACACGAGTAGTGACTGTGTTTGTCGAATATTGTTCTGTAGAATTCGTTATTTATATTATCTGTGTCTTTCCAAATAAGGTATTTGGCTTAGGGCACATCCCTAGTATGAAACATTATGTTCGATAAAACTGTCAAGCTTCATGTCTTTTCATTAATTATTAATAACAATGTCTGATTCATGAACCAGATAAATGATTCATTAAGGTCTAAATCAAATTAATGGACGGCGTCCGAAATCTCATAGGCTACTCTTTAAGAAGATCTTTGTCTGAATAAGTAATTACTCCACAATCGTTAAAAAAAACGATGTTCTATATAGTATGAATTTTTGTATATGAATGAAATCCAGACAAACGACATCCGTTATGTTGTAATTGTGACCTACCAGCTCTCCCATGGCCTCATGGGATAGAAAAGTGTCAATTAGATGAATACTGTAAATTCACATGTTTTTCATCTGCTATATAGTAGAGGTGTATGCAATTTTGGATTCAGCATATGATTCATTCATTTGATTCAGATCGATTCATTGAAAAGATCTGAATCAAATGAATGAATCATATGCTGAATCCAAAATTGCATACACCTCTACTATATAGCAGATGAAAAACATGTGAATTTACAGTATTCATCTAATTGACACTTTTCTATCNGAACAGTTTCATAACAACATGAGAGTGAGCAAATGACAACAGAAATTCATTTTTGGGTGAACTAACCCTTAAAGGCTAGATTATAAAATATAACACGTCTGCGAGATTAAAGAAGGCGGGAGCGTTGATAAGCAATAACCAGCTAAAATTGTTTGTGTAAAGACTGAGATTTATGTGTTATGGGTAATGGCTCTTCTGTCCGCTATGGAATTAGCCATGATGTTTTTTCACAGGCGGGTTTTTGACCTTGCTCTCAGTTTTCCCTGCATTTCCATGCCCAGCTCAAGATAAATAATGAAATAAAGAAAAACTCTCTCAGCTCCGTGCAGATCTGAATCAACAGGAGATTAAAAAAATAATCAGAGAGGGGAGTTATTACTGCGTACCCATCAGCGTTTTTGAGGGCCGCATCAGCCTCCTGCCTCAAAGGAGTCCGCTGCCGCAATTAAGCTAGGTCAAAAAACACACAATACACAACAACCATCCAGCGCCTGGCAAGTCTGCTTGTGAAGGACGTTGAGAAACATGCTGTCCACATTTTCTAGGTGTGATATTGGGTTTGACGTCAATTTCACTGCAACAAATGCATTTGCTGTTTTCCACAACCTGTGAATGGTGTCCTCCTCACAATGAAACTTCTTGTTTGAAGGTTAAACACACACTCATTCACACAGGCACACAGTGTGAACAGTGTGCCAAAATTGAGACATCAAGTAGGGGATGGCTGATCCTCAAAGAGGTACAGAGTGGCTTTTATATGGCACACACAAAAGTGGATCACTACAGACACCCAGAGAGAACTGAGAAATCCTTATGTTATCTTTGAACACCATAGTGCATATACACACATACATAGACTCACACTCACTCAATTCACACACTTTCACACACACACACACACACACACACACTGAATTGGATTAAAGTCCCCACACATTCTGATATGGTCGCACGCACGCACGCACGCACCTGATACTTAAAGATACTGCTTTACTTTCAAGAGAATTTACGCTAAATACTAGTGCTGTCAATCGATTAAATAAAATAGCTAATTAATCGCACATTTGTTTCTGTAATTAATCACGATTAAAAACTTTATATTGTAATTTCACAGTTAACCCTTTGATGCACAACATGGGTCAAAAATGACCCGGCTGAGATTTCATTTTCTATATCTTTGCAAGAAATCAATTTCATCATTCAGTATTCCAGGTATTCCTCAATTAACTTGTTTTTGATCATCACAAATCCTCATTTTCATTTTTTCTTTCTTACTTTTTGAATAAAAATAATTTTTGTATCACTACCCTTCTAATGCACAATATGGGTCAAAAATTACCCGTATTAATTTCCTATGTAATTTCAATCATGGTTGAGTGTTTCTTTGCTGAATCTTTCAAAGAAATGCATTTTATCATTCATTTATTCCAGGTATTCATTAAATATCTTGTTTTTGATTCAAAAATCATTATGTTTATTTTTTCTTTCTTACTTTATAAACAAACACAGTTTCTACATCAATTTTACACACATGGGTCAAAAATGACCCATATAGAAATCTTTAATATTTGCAAATTTTTGCAAGTAGGAACATATTTACTGCAGACAACTGTTCATCTGCCACACATTTCACATCTTAACAAGGCTACTTTTGTATATTTGATGGATGTAAGTCTTACAATATTTCATATATTATGCTATGTTTGATAATTTTTTTACATTTTTTGTCATAAATCAATGCAATTGGTCACCCTTTAAGTCTGTCAGTGTTCCTGAAAAGTAACAGTTTTGGACATATACAACATGGGTCTAAAGTGACCTGAATGAGTTATTTTCTATATTGCATATATTACAATAAATTAATTTTATCATTCATTATTCCAGGTATTACTCAATAAACAAGTCCTTATTTTAATTTTTCCTTTCTTTTTGAATGAAATTTTTTTGTGTCATTGCCTTTCTGAAGGCCAAAGTATACTTCACTTTTTATGCATACGCGAGGGTCAGCATACAGATTTTTTTTAACTTTTTATAATTTCTGCCTGATTTCTGTAACTGTGTATGTACAACCTGCACATACACATTTAAATTGCGTTTGACTGTGCGCAAAGTATACTTTCAGCTTTTTTTACAGTGATGTCATCATCTACCTCAGTTCTGTTGAGGACCACTAACACTCTAGATAAAGAAAATGAAAAGCACAAGAATACTTTCAAATACACATCAAACTGTTGATCGATACACTCATTATATATTTTCACTGTTGGACAGAAACCTTGTTCAAAATGTTACTTTTCAGGAACAGTGATAGATGTAAAAGGTGACCAGTAGCATTGGTTTATGACAAAAAATAAAAATTGTGAAATATAATATATAGCCTATTATATGAAATATAATATGACTTTCATCCATCAAATATACAAAAGCAGCCATGTTGAGACGTAAAATGTGTGGCGGATGAATAGTTTTCTGCAGTAAATATGTTCCTACTAGCAAAAATCTGCAAAGGTTTCTATATGGGTCATTTTTGACCCATGTGTGTAAAATTGATGTAGAAATACAAAGGCTGTGTTTGTTTACAAAAAAAGACAGAAAAAAATAAACACAATGATTTGTGAAAATCAAAATCAAGATATTTAAGGAATACCTGGAATAAATAAATGACAAAATACATTTCTTTCAAAGATTCAGCAAAGAAACACTCAGTCATGATTGAAATTACATAGGAAATTAATACGGGTCATTTTTGACCCATGTTGTGCATTAGAAGGGGTTTTCATAGCTTGTGCATCAAAAAGTACTCTCCAAATTAATGAAACAACTCAAAGACAGTATATTTTAAATATTTTTTTAATGGCATTTTTTTTTTATGAATGAAGGCCAGTATCACTGATACTACTAATAATAATAATAATAAAAAAACTAATTATAGACATTCAACATTACAGTATAACCGAAAGCTATCAATTTCAACATTAAAATAACAACTTTTAATTTAAGTGAACTTAAAACAATCTTCACATAAACCCATTATAATAAATGCTATATTTACCTGTGGCCTTCTTATCTGTCAAACAGGTAGGAAATATACAGAAATTGAAGAAAGTTATCAAACACTTAACAGTCTTCACTGCATAAATTATAAATTAAATATAGGTTAATACTTATTAAAGCTACAATTTTCTCTATTTTCTTTGTTCTTTAATTAACATTAATGATAGACATCACATCAACTGGTTTATTAGACTGCTGTGACTTTAAAGGGTTAGTTCACCCAAAAATGAAAATTCTGTCATTAATTACTCACCCTCGTGTTGTTCCAAACCCATAAGACCTTCGTTCATCTTCGGAACACAAATTAAGATATTTTTGATGAAATCCGAGACCTCTCTGACTCCTCCATAGACAGCAATTTAATTACCACTATAAAGGCCCAGAAAGGTAGTAAAGATATATACGTTGTAGAATTAGTGCAGCGCTTCCAGGTTTTACGTCAGTACGCCAGCTCATTATTGGCAGATGCTGTACACGTGAGCAGCACGACGCATGCGTGTGATGCTGACGCAGGAGGCAGCCAATACTGAGTTGGTGTTCTGACCTAGAAACTGGAAGCGCTGCACTAAATCTACAACATAAACAGTGTAGGAGAATGACAGGGAAGATAAGTTGTTGAATAAAGTCATTATTTTTGATTTTGCGCACTAAAAGTATTCTCATCACTTCATAAAATTAAGGTTGAACCACTGTAGTCACATAGACTATTTTAACAATGTTTTCACTACTTTTCTGGACCTTGAATGACGTTAATTAAATTGCTGTCTTTGGATGAGTCAGAGAGCTATCTTAATATCTTAATTTGTGTTCTGAAGATGACATGAGGGTGAGTAATTAATGACAGAATTATCATTTTTAGGTGAACTAACCCTTTAAGACCTGCCGCTGCCGAACATGACACGGATCTGACAGGCATTTTGGCATAATTCTCTGTGTTATTGTTTGTTCAAGCATGAAAGAGAACTCGATACTGGTGCGTGTCTTTCTGTGCACACGAGTCGTGTGTGTGTCACACAGACAAGACATTCACAGACAACGCGATCTCGTTGGTCTTGTAGCGCTTGAATGGTTTAAAAGCATTTGTGTGAATAAGAGCGTGATCATATCATGTAAAACTAGCCAAATTATGACGAAAAAAACAGATGGTGCGTTAATTGCATTAAATATTTTTTTAAAGCGTTAAACTGAAAAAAATAATAATTGCATGTGTTAAAGCATTAAGTTTGACAGCACTAATAAATGCACAAATATAAAGAGTAATGCTTTCATTCTTTGGCTTTATGACCCCACATCTATGGCTGCAATGCCCACAGTGCTAAAACTAGAAAAATGTGTGTGTAGGTTAATGTATTTATATTGATCACAATCATGCAGCCAGAATCAGCCATTATTGATTTTTGCTCCTCTTTCACAAGACATGGGATCATTCACTTGATCTATAATGAGTAAGCATGTATGTAATTCAACCATCATCAGGAGATCAGAGCTGCTTCAGTGTATAGTATGTGTGTGTCATTATAGCACTGGCATTTTTATGGAAAAATCAATATTTTAATTCAGAGAAATCAATGATAAATTCTTCCAAATAATTAATTTTGGGATTTATTTATTCTATTTATCTTCATTTTTGGACATAAAGTAAAATCAAAAAAGAAAGATAAAATAAACTTTACAAGACCTCACTAAGAATGAATTGCAATCACTGGTATAGTGTCATACATTTGCATTGTTTTAGCACCCAATTCACTGAAGTTATAATCAAATAAGTTACTACAAATACGACAACAAAATCTATTTTGAATGCAGTTTGCACTTCATATTTCTCCATCTTGCTTCAGAACTGCACATCTAAGTAACACTTTATTTTGATGGTCCACTTTGCCCCTTAGCATTCCACTGTACCACCCATGGTACAAATAACCCACATCTACGGCCATTTATAATGGTCTTCTACTCCATCACTTGAATGATTGCTATAAAATGTAGACAAACATCTCTTTTAAATAGAATGAAATGGTGAAAAGGTCCATGCAACAGTAAACAATTAGTGAATTTAGATTAGAAAATAGTTTTCCAAATTATCGTAGTCATGCAATGAATATGTTAAGGACAATATATTTATGTGCGTCATGTAGATGATGTGAGCCAGATGTTTTCAAGCCCTCCAGTTAAGGTGATCATACATGTCACTTGATGCACAAACAGTTTTCGCACAAATAATGCATTTATATTAATGCAATGCTTACACACCTCAGTAACTTGCGAGCTAGCTCAGCAGCCCACGCTTTTAATGGATAAGACAAACCAAGATCACGAGTCTGCTCAGCATGACGGGATGCATCAGTAGGCCTTCACCCTACTGGCCCAATGCATGGCTGTTTCAGCGAGCATGCGGGCACCAAATTGCCCATTCAATGTGCACAAAGCAATAACACAACAAATGCACTTGAGCGCCTTAGGCAAAGAGAGCTTATCTGGGCTTTCTGCAGAAAGGAGTTAACTTTGCTTGCTGTTAGGAGGAGCCCGGCTACTTTATCTCTCTTATGCATCCGTCTTCCCATGTCGCTTCAACAAGCATCATTTTAAGATAATTACAGACAGTTAATTCGATATATGCTTTTGCATGCTCCGCCAGTCTGAGGACTCTTATCTAGCCATACCGCCAGGGAGAGTGAGGGGGGTGGATTTATGGAGAGACTCCAACTGTGATCTTAACACAATGGGCTAGATATATGTATGTGTGCATATACAGTGGCCCCCAAAATGGATTCGGAGATTTTTTGACATTTCAGTCACACTTAATGTCCGAATTTGGTTGCATTAGATAACAAAATATCAAACCAAGTCTGCAAACCAATGATGCTAAAACTTTTCTTAGAACTAACTTCACTTTTCTAGGCCTTTTTTATTATTATTTTAAACCAACTGGGTCCAACATCATCTTTAGTGGATATATGAAGTCAGTTTCTCTCAAGTTCATATAAGGGTCCTAACAGTTCATCACATTAACTATGGACATGTTCCACTAATGTTTTACAAACAGATACTTTCTGTGAATCTGTGAAGAATATGAATATGAATATTTCAATATAGGAAGTTTGATTGCTTGTTTTATCAACCACTTGTTTTGATATTTTGATATATAATTCAAAGACATTCATTCATTTTTTAAGTGTGGCTTAAGTATCCAAGACCACTTTTTTGAAACCACTGTATATCTGTTTTTGAACGTGTCTGTGAACTTTCGTGTTATGTTTCCAAATTGGGTCAAGATAAAAAGCAAAATAATATGTAAGTTAATTAAGTTTTTGCTCTAACTAGCCACGATAGCGACAAACAACGACAAGACATTTTGATGGCTGTTTAGTTTCTGTTGCACTTTACTGGCCATAGTGAGATATTACTGGTCTATAAACATTGTAAAAATCCATAAGAAAAACCAAAACAAAAAAAACAGATAACGTACTGGCAGAAAATTATACAGACATTTCTGTTAACCCTAAAATGCAATGAAGTTCAAAATTCAAAATACAGGTAAAAAACCTGTAAAAAATACATTAATACAGTGCATTATGCCCTATTTTTATTTTTTTATTTTTTTTACAGTGTATCTATGTTAAACATAGCAACAGACTCATGTCATTTTGAGTAAAAATATTTCAAAAGGAAATGGTCAAATGTAAATTAATTATTTAAAGAAAAAAAAGTGAGATCTACAAAGCTTAAACTATAAAAAAAGCTTAATGTACATTTTAAAAAATGTATATATTTACAGTTTTTTCAAGTGCTTACACACAAAATCCTTATTTGTCCATTCGTAAAATTTTCTCACTTCTAAATATTCCACGGTCAACTGTTAGTGGTATCATAAAGTGGAAGCAATTAGGAACAACAGCAACTCAGCCAGGAAGTGGTAGGCCATGTAAAATCACAGAGCGGGGTCAGCGCAGAAGTCGCCAACTTTCTGCAGAGTCAATAGCTACAGACCTCCAAACTTCGTGTGGCCTTCAGATTAGCTCAAGAACAGTGCGTAGGGATCTTCATGGAATGAGTTTCCATGGCCGAGCAGCTGCATCCAAGCCTTACTGCACTGTGCCAAGTGTAAAGTTTGGTGGAGAGGGGATTATGGTGTGGGGTTGTTTCCCTTTTGAAAGGGAACTCTACTCTGCGTTTGCAGTAAACGCTTTGGGGAACGTCACGTGACCCAGGTGTCTGAAAGCAACTATCCAATAACTCCAATCCCTATTGGCCGGTGACAGCCTATGACGTAATATGGCGCGACCTGGAAGTATAAAAGGAGCGCCTGGAGAAACAGAAGACATCTCATCGTCTTTCGGTCCTGTTCTGTCTGATCGCGACTATAACGACTCCGGTAGGGTTTTTATATATGCCTTACAAATGTTCAAGAGAGTGTGTTTATCCATGTCCCAGCTCAAGAACAGTGACACTTGATATACACATTTTTCTGGGCATTTTTCTGTCTGGAGAGGAGCGTGCATAGACAGTGCTTGAGGGTGCTGTCTGTGTGTTTGTCTGTTGTTTACTGTGAGCGTTTACCTATGGGGACGCTCCGTTCTCGTTTGGCACTCTTCCTGAGGGAAGAGCTGTCTGCATCTGTGCCTGGTGATTCTGGCCCCGTTTGTGCTGAGGCATAGCGGTGGCTGCAGTTATAGGGCTCGCAGATGAGATCGTTGGGAGGTTTGAGAGAATTGTATTCTCTCTCTCGGCTTCCCCGCGGCTGGCGAGAACGAGTGGATGACGATGACGTTCGTGTTTGACGTCATCGCGTCTGGCAGCGAGCGCTCCTCTGGCTTGTGTATTCAAGCTGCTCTGTGTTTGGGACGCGCCTATCGGCGGACTGTGGCTGCCGAGAGAGCGCGTTAAGAAAGGGGCCACGCGCGGACAGCTCAACGAGCAGTTCCTTTCTGTCCAATAATGCGGCAGCTTCCATGACTTTCCATTCCTTTCTGATCTCCGCATTTGAGATCGGGAGGGCATGGAAAAACCCCTAGCCGTTCAGATTTGTATCTGAACCCAGACAGACGGGAGGAGGATGGAGTGAGAGTGAGATGGGTGATCGATTGTAAACACCGTTGCGTTTATAGTCGATTCCCCAGCTATATAGGGCGATTTTTATCTACCCTCTCCTCTTCTTCTTCCACCTCCTGTGTATATATATATATATATATATATATATGTATGTGTGTGTGTGTATATTTATATGCATGTATATATATGTAAACATATATCGTGCTCAGATGCTTCTTATGGTCAGACTGATGGCTGGGCCCATAGTGATTATTTATGTCAGCCCGCTGTTTCTGTTTGATAGTAAAAGAACCTTAGATTCCATCCTTTCATGTAAAAAAAGGAGCATTAGGAGTCTTCGGTCTTTGAGCCGCAGGAGGGTCTATATTCAATGTGTTTAAAATAAGACCTTATTTTCCTGTATAGTTTTCTGAGCATGTACTCAAAAAATTAGGGTTTTTTTGGGGGCAAACTGAAGTTGACAGACTGGCTAGAGTATATGTTGTGCAGGCCACAAAATGGCCGCCTCTTAGCCACCTGTTTAGAGTAGATTCTCATCTGCTGTTTTCTAGAATAGTTTGAGTTAGCACTCGTCACTTCAGTTAATATGTATGTTTAGGTCGGCCCTAATCAGCAGCCTGACATTGTTTGCTTGTGAGCTTCACTTTCTTTCTCTTATCCATGAGATTTGGAGGTGAAACCCAGACTTCACTAGGCTTGTGGCCCTGTAAGAAGGCCCGTAGCTTAGCGGCCAGGCTAGAGCTAGGTTAGGTGTTTTATTTACATATAACTCTATGTATACTATCCCTTGTCAGGTTGTATAGTTCCTAGTTCTGGCCTCCTCCCGAGGGAGTTGTTAGGCCATATGCCCATTTTCCCCTTGCTATGTAGGTGCAATTGTTAAGTTTAACAGCTAGGTTGTAGACTGTTTTTAGACTCCCTGATGCTGTTATCTCAGGTGGTAGGCCCTTATCTTTGCGTAGATAAGTTCATGTTGTGTGTGCAAGTCCCCACTTTCTAGAACTTTTATGCTATGGAAAATGTGTTCTTTCCTCCTGAGCTACTTGTTTTCTTTCATCAAGTTTGAGTTGACATTGCTAATGTTTAGCATTTGTCCTCTATGGCTCAGTACAGATTTGAGAATCTGTAGGGAGAAAATTATTTTCCTCTTTGAAAATAGTATATACATCAAAGCGTTGTGTAAAATTGCTTTGAAGTTCTAGACTTTTGCCCTACGTTATATGTGAGCTTACTTATGCTGCCACAGGTTAGCACCTGTTCTCATAATAGCAGGCTTTTTCATGTAGCTGCTTTTGGAGACATTGGTGACCTAATATTCCCCATTTGTAGGTTTATTGGTGTTACTGAGTGCATCACCTGTTGGATTGCATACTCAGGGTAGTATAGAACCACTTTTTGAGAAAAGCTGGTTCCTATAAGCTCCCTTTTTGTGATCTTGTTAACAGCTATATTGCATATAACTTTGATTGTAGGCTCTTATGGTTAATTAGCCTCCTTCTAGTTAGCAATTGTATTTCTAACAAGTGCTGTTAGCTGATCATAGTTTGCTCACATAGTTTACAGTGTTTCAAGAGCTGAAGCCACGTGTCATTAGAATGGTAGGCCCCAACAGGCCTCCTTTCTAGTTCACATGTTGGCACAGTTTGTGTTTTATTCTGCAAACAGGCTGAACACCACTTGTTGCTGAGATTGTAGGCCCCGCGGAGCCTCCTTTTTAGCTGACTTGTTGGCAGGATGCCTGGGAATCCGAGAACCCATGCCACCATCGGCCACGCCCCACCTCTGTTGAGTAGGCCTTAAGCAGACCTCTCGTGGAGTTTGGCGGCGTAATGTGCATTCCACTGAATGGGTTTTCCACTGAATGCATGGCCTGATGGTTGATATGGTCTTGGACTGGCTGATGCCACGTGTTTACTATGGTAGGCCCTAATAAGGCCTCCTTTTAGTTTACATGTTGGCACAGTATGTGTTATATGGACAAACAGGCTGAATGCCACTTGTTGCTGAGATTGTAGGCCCTATAGGCCTCCTTTTTAGCTGACATACTGGCAGGATGCTTGTGAATCCAATACCAACATCGGCCAACACTGCCACGAGCTGATGCCACGTGTCTGAGGTTATAGGCCCTTCCAGGCCTTCCTTAACTCTCTGAGGTCTGAAAACGCACATACGCGTTTTGCAGGTTTTTTTTCACATTGCAGTAAAACAGACTTAAAATACTCCGTCAGTTTTTGTCATAGAGACATAAGTAATATATCAATTGAAACTATAGAATGTCTTCTTTTATTTGTATACACTCAGAGTAAAAACAAAATGTTGTGCTTTTTGTAAAATAAAGAAAACTAACATGATGCATGATCTCTCGTCTCCCTCTGAACGAACTCCAATCTGATAGTTCTCAGAAAATGAACTGTAACTTAGTGAATTCTAATCACAAAAAAATTACACTTATGTCTAAAAAAACGTTGAAATGTCAGGTTTTAAATCGTGTAAGTCAAATCGAAAACAAACCTTCTGTGTTTATGTAATCTGTATGATAATAGAGCCATGTCAGAAGTCTGTGATTCAGCTCATTACCCACTAATGCGGCCACGCCCACGGAGCGAGCGCTATTCAGACGCAAATTCAGTCAATACATGCAGACATAGTTTCAATCGTGTATTTATTATCTTGAAAAGTGTTTATCTGGATGTCTCTAGAAGACATGCAGTTAGTTCCTGTTTACTTTTCTTCTATAGATGAATTTTAGATGAGTTTTTGTTTCTTTAGCGCCCTCCGGCTGCAGTATGAATTGAAAACACCATTCATGGAATAGCCTCTTCTTCTTTAGATGAATTTGTGGACTAAAAATGCACAGAGAGCGCCCTCCGACTGCAAGTATGAATTGAAAACACCAGCGCTCATAGTAATGACATTGAATATTAATAAATATAACTCCTCTGTATAGAAAATTGGCATAAACATATGAGAATCCAATATTTCTCCAAATGTGCATGCTTTTAAACTAAAAGCCTATATTCAGACTCTATGCATCACAGAAATACATCATATTTTAAAGTATAATATAAAACCATTACTTTATATTGTAATAATATTTTTCTGTATGTTTCATATACCATGATGAGCTTGAGACATCAAAGAGGGTTTTTTCACAGCCTACCTGACTGAAATGCCTCATTAATATGCAAGTCATTTCAGCTCATTATTAATCAATTCTTTTGTCTTCTCAGGTGAGAATGAGCCATTATTCATCATTATTCACGATGATTCACGCCTCCATGCATACGGTGTTCCTTGGCAAAAAGTGTCTTACAAAAACTAAATCAATATATTGTTATAAATGAAAGAGTAGTCAGCATAATTTTTACATAATTCTGAAGCAAAAACTCTAGTCTACAACCTCCAATACCCTAAAGTATTGTAAACACAGATTTACTATACTTTTTTTGGCCTTATTTCAGTGACTTAAGTTTTTTGTTTTTTCAATAACCACGCATAAACGTTATTCCTTCAAAAATACAAACATGTACATACATGTACCTCACATGTTATTGTAGCCTAGTTTGTGCTGAATACAGTGTAATGACACTTGTGTCATTTATAGTAGCACTTTGATTTCTATTTTTCAGTAATAGTAGCACTTTGATTTCTATTTTTCTTCCATCTATGTGTGTATATAAAAAAAAAAAAATAAAATAAAAAAAAAAAATTCCTTCCTACGAGCACTTTACTGACCTAACTGTGACTTCACACAGCACTTACATACTGTTGTTCTCATGTTGACTTGACTTGATTCTACTACTCTCATTTGTAAGTCGCTTTGGATAAAAGCGTCTGCTACATGACTAAATGTAAATGTAAATGTAAATTTATATGTTTATAAACAACTGAAAAAAGCACAAATGTCAGGGCATGTCAAAACTTCTCCAGGCCCCAAATCAGCCTCAGACTCCAGAGGGTTAATACGTGTTGGCATGCGTTGTACTCCTCTTGCTTTAAAGAGTAAAAAAGGTGCTTTTACTGAGGACACTGCTTGTTGGATTGTGTCAGGTAAGGTGAACCATCTAAAAAGGGCCACGCCCCACCCCGACGGATAGGCCCTAATCAGGCCTGTTCACGTTGGGTGGCAGCGTTCTATGTATTTATTCTGAGGAAGTTTTTAATACATGGCTTTTTGGTGGTCTGGTTATGGCAGCCACTTGCTGATGCCATATGTTTACTAGGTAGGCCTACTTCGGCCTCCGGTGCAATATGTGGAGTTCGGTCATGTACTCCTCTCGCTATGAGAGTAAAAAGGTGCTTTTACTGAGTATTCTGAGTGGCTAGCCTCTCAGGTGGAGTATGGTAGTGAAACCTTACTGAGGTTCGGTTTAACCTACATTTGCCTTAGTCTTATTTCTACTCTAGTTGAGCTAAGAGCCACCTAGAGCCTAGGGTGGATCTTTTGTGCTCCTAGAAACGGCCACGAGACTTACGCCGTGTGTCCTAGAGGTTGCTAGGCCTACGGGCCGCCTTTTTGAACACACTGGAGTATGTTTGGGTGTATTTCTCTTTGAGAATTATCTGTATACACTCTCGTTGGCCAGAGGCCCAAGTGATAAATCCAACCTCCTCTGTCGGGTTGTTTATTGTCCTTAGGGCCTAAACACTGCCACGAGCTGATGCCACGTGTCCGTTAAGGTTATAGGCCCTTCCAGGCCTTCCTTAACTCTCTGAGGTCCGAAAACGCGCCGGCGTGTTTTCAGGATTTTTTTCACATTGCAGCAAAACAGACTTAAAATACTCCGTCATTACTTGTCATAGAGACATAAGTAATATATCAATTGAAACTATAGAATGTCTTCTTTTATTTGTGTACACTCAGAGTAAAAACACAATGTTGTGCTTTTTGTAAAATAAAGAAAACTAACATGATGCGTGATCTCTCGTCTCCCTCTGAACGAAGTCCAATCTGATAGTTCTCAGAAAATGAACTAACTTATGAATACTAATGACAAAAAAAATGACACTTATGTCTAAAGAAACGTTGAAATGTCAGGTTTTAAATCGTGCAAGTCAAATCGAAAACAAACATTCTGTGTTTATATAATCTGTATGAAAAGAGACCCATGTCAGAAGTCCGTGATTCAGCTCATTATCCGCTAATGCGGCCACGCCCACGGAGCCTGCGCTATTCAGAGGCAAATTCAGAGGCAATACTTGTATTCATTGTCTCAATCGTGTATTTATTGTCTTGAAAAGTGTTTATTTGGATGTTAAAGCCATGGTTAGCGATCTCTAGAAGACATGCCGTTAGTTCCTGGTTCCTTTTCTTCTTTATATGAATTTGTGGCCTAAAGGTGTACAGAGCGCCCTCCGGCTGCAAGTATGAATTGAAAACACCATTCCTGAAATGTCCTCTTCTTCTTTAGAATAATTTGTGGACTAAAGGTGTACAGAGCGCCCTCCGGCTGCAAGTATGAATTGAAAACACCAGCGCTCATAGTAATGACAATGAATATTAAATAAATATAACTCCTCTGTATAGAAAATTGACAAACATATGAGAATCCAATATTTCTCCAAATGTGCATGCTTTTAAACTAAAAGCCTATATTCAGACTCTTTGCATCACAGAAATACATTATATTTTAAAGTATATAATATAAAATCATTATTTTATATTGTAATAATATTTTTCTGTATGTTTCATATACACCATGATGAGCTTGAGACATCACAGAAGGTTTTTTTCACAGCCTACCTGACTGAAAGGCCTCATTATTATGCAGCTCATTAGAGCTTCTTTATGCGATTCTTTTGTCTTCTCAGGTGTAAATCACCCATTATTCATGATGATTCACGCCTCCACGCATACTGTGTTTCTTGACAAAAGTGTCTTACAAAAACTAAATCAATATATTGTTTTATATGAACAAGTAGGCATTATAATTTTTACAAAATTTTGAAGCAAAAACTCTAGCCTACAACCTCCAAAACCAGAAGTCTTGTGAACACAGATTTAATATATATTTTTGGCCTTATTTAAGTGACTTAAATTTTTAGTTTTTTCAATAACCACGCATAAACGTTATTCCTTTAAAAACACAAACATGTACATACATGTTCCTCACATATTATTGTAGCCTAGTTTGTGCTGAATACAGTGTAATTAAACTTTTTCCATTAATATGTTTATGAACAACTGAAAAAAGCACAAATGTCAGGGCATGTCAAAACTTCTCCAGGCCCCAAATCAGCCTCAGTCTCCAGAGGGTTAATACGTGTTGGCGTAAGTTGTACTCCTCTTGCTTAAAGAGTAAAAGGTGCTTTTACTGGGTATACTGCTCGTTGGATTGTGTTAGGTGGATTGTTGTGAGGGCACTTTCAGCTTCTTTTGCTGCAATTGAAGTTTCTGTCTACCCCATCAAGACAGATGTTCCGGGTGGCCCTTAAAATCAGGCCACTTTCTGTATAGACTTCTGTTTTTACATAACTACTATCATGTTGTAGACCCCTTCTCGGCCTCCATGAATATTTGCCCATTGCATGGTCTACCTATTAGGTGAGCTTCGTACTTAGGTGAGCCTTTCAGGGTTGTGTTTGTAATAGTGCTTAGCTCCCTAAGCTGATCATGGTGGAAGGCCTAACCAGGCCTCCTCCTAAGTTTCAGCCTTAGGCTGGTTTGTGCTCCCCTGGTCAGGGTTTTTAATAGCGCACAGCCTCCTCAGCGTGTTAATTAAGCACTGAGTAGATCCTAGGATGAGTGGATTGTACTCCCCTCAATATGAGGGTTTATAGCACTCAGCTGAGTTCCGCTCTCCAGGATGCCCGTCTCTACGTGTGGGTCTGAGTTGCTCCTGCCTTTCTGCAGTCACTCTTACCTGCTCTCTTCAATAAAGAATGCGTTATGGAGATTCTGTACTCAGACAGGGCTGGCCAAGACTTAGTTTGTCCTATGACAGACCAGGTTGGCCGCCCTGGTGGCATTGGGGTGACTTCGTTGCCCTCTAGTAACTGGCCGGGGTTCCTTTCGTTTCTCTGGCCACATTCCCTTAAAGGGACCACTTTCTCTTCGGAAAAGTTGGTTCCAGATGCCTGTAGCGGCCTGGGTAGGCCTTCTCTCTCTGGAAGGCCTTTTATGGGCTCAGCTTGGGCTGTTGGCCATAGGGAATGCTGTCACTGACAGCCTGGTATGACCCGAGGATGAGTTGCTAAGAGTTTCCTTCGAAATTGCTCGACGTTGTCAGCCATATTTTTTGGCATGCACTCTCCTCAAGCATGGCGGCATGGGTATATCGTTCCCCAAAGCGTTTACTGCAAACGCAGAGTAGAGTTCCCTTTCGAAAGGGAACGTCTCAGGTTACGTATTTAACCATGGTTCCCTGAGAACAGGGAACGAGACTCTGCGTTTCCTTGTCATGCTTCGGGCTGCCTTCCTGCAGAACAGTCCCTCAAGACGATAGATGTCTTCTGTTTCTCCAGGCGCTCCTTTTATACTTCCGCGTCGCGCCATATTACGTCATAGGCTGTCGCCGGCCAATAGGGATTGGAGTTATTGGATAGTTGCTTTCAGACACCTGGGTCACGTGAAGTTCCCCAAAGCGTTTACTGCAAACGCAGAGTCTCGTTCCCTGTTCTCAGGGAACCATGGTTACATACGTAACCTGAGATGTTTTCAGGGGTTGGGCTTGGCCCCATAGTTCCAGTGAAAGGAACTCTTAATGCTTCAGCATACCAAGACATTTTGGACAATTTCATGCTCCTAACTTTGTGGTAACAGTTTGGGGATGGCCCCTTCCTGTTCCAACGACTGCGCACCGGTGCACAAAGCAAGGTCCATTAAGACATGGATGAGCGAGTTTGGTGTGGAGGAATTTGACTGGCCTGCACAGAGTCCTGACCTCAACCTGATAGAACACCTTTGGGATGAATTAGAGCGGAGACTGCGAGCCAGGCCTTCTCGTCCAACATCACTGCCTGACCTCACAAATGCGCTTTAGAAGAATGGTCAAAAATTCCCATAAACACACTCCTAAACCTTGTGGAAAGCCTTCCAAGAAGAGCTGAAGCTGTTATAGCTGCAAAGGGTGGGCCAACTCCATATTAAACCCTACAGAATAAGAATGAGATGTCATTAAAGTTCATGTGCACATAAAGGCAGGCATCCCAAAACTTTTGGCAATATAGTGTATCTCGACTTCCTTTTTCAAACACAACCATTGTTTCTGTCCAACTACACATGGTTGATGTATTTCTTTTCTTTCGTACTGTGTAATACTGTATTCACAACCACAAATGCTTACAGTAAAAAAATAAAAAGTTTGGTTTCAATCTTGCTTTCATGTTTACCATTAATTTTTCAAGATCTCTCTGCCAATTATTTCAATCTTGTACAGAAATGTACATAGGAGCTCATGAAAGAAGAGCTTTAGGTTTTGAATAACTGTGTGTATATGATATATCCAAAAATAGAATATTATGGCAAAGGTGTTTGCAACGTAAGACAAATGTTTTCTTTTGAGATGTGTTTGTGATATTTTGAATGCAGTGTTTCATTTTGCAAGAAATGTGAGGCATTTTGCATTTTGTGTGTAAAGTTTTGAAAAAAAGAGGCAAAGTTTTGAAAATGTGTGTAAGCAGTTGGAAAAAAAAAATATATTAAACAACATTACAAACAACTTATTCGTAAACTCAAACCAGTTGTGCTTCACTTAGAATCACTGAAGAATGGATTAAACAATCTGTTCAAAATCAGAGATTTAAATTAATACATGAAAATAAATGTAAAAGAATGAAAACGCAGGAGGAAGTTCAAGAAAAATCAAAGGATATTATCCACTGGCTATTAATGCCTGCAGCTAACAGGTGTGTGCATCTAGAAGTAGTTGGATATGGCTTTCTCATCATTTCTTTTTCTCTGCTGGACGGTGGAAGGGTCTCAGCTCTGAGCTGAGAAAATCAAACACATAGTGTTTTGCACCAGCACACTGAGAAAAAGAAAAAAAAAACCACACCATTACACGCTTAAAATTATCACATCCTCTCTCTCACACACACACACACACACTTGGCTTTGGAGAGGAACCTTCAGTCCACTATCTTGAGGGATCAAACAGTGAGACCTGGTCTCATTTCTGCAGCACTGGCCAGCTGCCCAGTCACACACACCATGCTGCCAACTCCTCTAATGAAGTCCGGTAATTAAGCGAGACCCTGAGACCCGAGGGTCTGAGTGTGTGTGTATGAGTTGAATATTTGGACTCAGAAGTCTTATTTTCCTCCGCTTCTCTTCGAGAAAAAAACATGCCACCCCTTCCCGACTCCAAGGCCCATGATATTCCCAGACACTCTAAACTCAAAAAAAGAAAAACACACTTCACAACTCTCCCACTCATCTCCTACCTCTGTCTGAAGGCTACTTCTACATTGTATAAACCCGCAGTGAAATCATCGTCTCACCAGGCCTTTGTCTTCAATCCAACTTTCACTCAAGCCTGCTTCTTGATTACAGTCAGACTTCACCCTGCAGTCCTCTCGCTCCTCAACGAGCTGGTACCGCGTGATTGCGGAGCGCGTGCATGTCATATATGATCTGATCCAATCGCAAGGAGTTGACTGCAAGGCCGCTGGTGCTGAGCAGGAACGCGTTTTCTTCGGCGCGATGGGAGCTTTGGAGGCCTCATGCTGCTCCGGCCGCCTGTAATGAGCCAATGCTAATTATCCTCAAGAGACGTGGTGCTAACCTTGGGCTCACTAGCCAAGGACTTCCATTAAACCCCTGCCAAGATTTACCACAGAGGAATTTGTGTGTATTAATGAGACAATAACAGTACATTTAGTTGAACGTATATATATGAAAGTGCTGCTAACAAACAACTACACTGTAATCAAATGTAAAATATATAAACAAGTCCATGAAGTGCAGAAAAGTGTTGTAAAACTTTAAACGGGCCAAGAGATTGTTAACTTGAGTTTATTGCTGGTGGGGAATGCAATGTTTTAATGAGGAGATGTTAAGATTTAAAAAAAAATCTTGATTAGAAAGTGATTAGAAAGTATACCAAATTTGATTTGACAAGACCACTAAAATATCAAAACTATGTCAGAGAAGACATGAAATAGTCATAATATTTAGCATTAGATAATGTTATCCAGACTTAAAGCCGTCATGAAATCAAAATCTTCAACACAGTTCTTCTTGAAACTATGGCTCCATTTCTCAAAACTCTATACACAAAACCACAAAACACACACACAACATGCAAAACGTCACACATATCGGTAGCACTTTATTTTACAGTCCTGTTCCCCATGTACTTACTACGTACTTATGATCATAATTGTAATAACTGGGTAATAACTAGGTACTAAACCTGAACCTACCCCTAAAGCTAACCTTAACCCATGTACTTACCTTATATTACACAGTACTTTCTTAGGTAAGTAAACTGTAAGTACATGTAAGTGCATGTACTGTAAAATAAAGTGCAACCCACATATCTTGCAAAAGCAAACACTTCATACAGTACTATTTTAACTCTTCTAAAAATTGTATGTTTGCCTAGTAACTACTCACAAACATAAAATGATTAGCCACATACACGCCAAACTACACATGTGAAAAATGTACTACCCTACTATTGTGAAGCTGCTATGAAACAATCTTGTATAAAGCGCTTTAGAATTAAAGCTGACATTCTGACTTTGCTTGTGTGTATATATATATATATATACATATATACATACATACATACATACATATATATATATATATATACATACAAATATATACACACACACACACATAAATATACAGTGGGTACGGAAAGTATTCAGACCCCCTTAAATTTTTCACTCTTTGTTATATTGCAGCCATTTGCTAAAATCATTTAAGTTAATTTTTTTCCTCATTAATGTACACACATCACCCCATATTGACAGAAAAACACAGAATTGTTTACATTTTTGCAGATTTATTAAAAAAGAAAAACTGAAATATCACATGTTCCTAAGTATTCAGACCCTTTGCTCAGTATTTAGTAGAAGCATCTTTTTGATCTAATACAGCCATGAGTCTTTTGGGGAAAGATGCAACAAGCTTTTCACACCTGGATTTGGGGATCCTCTGCCATTCCTCCTTGCAGATCCTCTCCAGTTCTGTCAGGTTGGAAGGTAAACGTTGGTGGACAGCCATTTTTAGGTCTCTCCAGAGATGCTTAATTGGGTTTAAGTCAGGGCTCTGGCTGGGCCATTCAAGAACAGTCACGGAGTTGTTGTGAAGCCACTCCTTCGTTATTTTAGCTGTGTGCTTAGGGTCATGTCTTGTTAGAAGGTAAACCTTCGGCCCAGTCTGAGGTCCTGAGCACTCTGGAGAAGGTTTTCATCCAGGATATCCCTGTACTTGGCCGCATTCATCTTTCCCTCGATTGCAACCAGTCGTCCTGTCCCTGCAGCTGAAAAACACCCCCACAGCATGATGCTGCCACCACCATGCTTCACTGTTGGGACTGTATTGGACAGGTGATGAGCAGTGCCTGGTTTTCTCCACACATACCGCTTAGAATTAAGGCCAAAAAGTTCTATCTTGGTCTCATCAGACCAGAGAATCTTATTTCTCACCATCTTGAGGGGGCAGTCGTGGCCTAATGGATAGAGAGTCGGACTTGTAACCCAAAGGTCATGGGTTCGAGTCTCAGCGCTCTCCCCACCCTCAATACCACGACTGAGGTGAGACCCTTGAGCAAGGCACCGTACCACCAACTGCTCCCCGGGCACCGCAGCAATGGCTGCCCACTGCTCCGGGTGTGTGTTCACAGTGTGTGTGTTCACTGCTGTGTGTGTGCACTTGGATGGGTTAAATGCAGAGCACAAATTCCGAGTATGGGTCACCATACTTGGCCACATGTCACTTCACACTCACACTTGGAGTCCTTCAGGTGTTTTTTAGCAAACTCCATGCGGGCTTTCATGTGTCTTGCACTGAGGAGAGGCTTCCGTCGGGCCACTCTGCCATAAAGCCCCGACTGGTGGAGGGCTGTAGTGATGGTTGACTTTCTACAACTTTCTCCCATCTCCCGACTGCATCTCTGGAGCTCAGCCACAGTGATCTTTGGGTTCTTCTTTACCGCTCTCACCAAGGCTCTTCTCCCCAGATAGCTCAGTTTGGCCGGACGGCCAGCTCTAGGAAGGGTTCTGGTCATCCCAAACATCTTCCATTAAAGGATTATGGAGGCCACTGTGCTCTTAGGAACCTTAAGTGCAGCAGAAATGTTTTTGTAACCTTGGCCAGATCAGTGCCTTGCCACAATTCTGTCTCTGAGCTCTTCAGGCAGTTTCTTTGACCTCATGATTCTCATTCTTATTTTTAAGAGTATATTGTAAGAGTATGGAGGACAAATTAAAGAAGCTGTTATGAAATGTACACATTTTTAAAGAAATATTAAATATCTGCATACTTCCCCACAACCTCCTCTTCTTGGCATCTAATCTAGGAAATATTGATGAACAGTTGGTAAATGTCTGGAAGGTCATTGAGATGGAGGAAAAGACGTCACACGTTCATGACTGCACAAGGCATAGGTTTTATCCATACTGGGAGAACATTGCAGTTTAATGAAGACTTTCAGTATGCTGAATACAAAAAATGAACATAAAATAGCCAAACCTCGGCATCTACATATTGTTATTTCATTTGTGAAAGCTGTAAAAGTTCTGCATATGAATAAACCTTAAGCAGCCAACACAATGTAAAACTCTGCACTAATTAGCAAAGCATACAATTTATTTATTTTTTTCTTACACAATGCTGTAATGATGTGCATTATCTAATTTTAAAGTGCTAAAGAGACCCAAAATGAGAAATCAAGGGGGGCAAGAAGTCATACTTTATATTAAAGTGAGGAATAAAATGGTTTGTTTATTTGCGTCTGTGTGTTTCTGTTTGCTTTTTGTCCTTTTGTTATATCGATAATAGGGCCAAGCTTCCACCCTTCTGGCTTGATTCTCAAATAGAGATAATCCAGATTTCCGTTTTCCTCCCCAACCCACTTATTTGTTTGGACTTCCTCTGGCCTTCTTCCAATCCCCAGCGCAATATCACATCAATATATAACCAATTTTCAGCTCCAGGACCAATGCACAATTACTGTGTCTGCCCTCAGTGAATCTCTGGAGCTCGGATAAGGGAATCCATATTGAGAAGATTTAATACAAATCAACACTCTGACCCAAATTCAGCCCATTTACTCACTTTCAGAGTGTAACACTCTTACCCGCTTTTGGATATTTACGTCAATTTTACAATTATTTCATATAAACAGCATACTTTAAAATTAAATCATATCAATATGCATTGGTGTCACATTGCTTCAGAAATCTCTTCACGGTGAGCACAGGAAGGGAGATGGAAGCAGTATTTAAATTGGTTAATCGCAGAGCACTTAAGGCAACTCTTAAAACTGAGATTATTACATACATTTCCATGTTTTTCATCCTCAAATATCTGATCTGCAGCCCCCTTTTTTGTTATTTACCCCTCAACACACCCACACACACTGGGTGCACATCACACATGCACAGTTCATTCTGGCGTCATTATGCCAGTTGTCAGTTCACATTGCAGTACAATATTTCATCTGATGGTAATTTGTGAGACGTATACAAAGAAAATTGAGCAGTTCAGATTGAATCGCATAAATACAATTTAGCCGAGTTCCATTACAGAAAGTGTTTTTCCATGTAGTTTTAGATAACAGAAATTTTAACATTTCTGAATTCATTTCAAACCCATTAGAAGGTTTAATGTCTTTCTTCATCTTTCTTTCTTTCTTTCTTTCTTTGGTAAATTAAAGGGCACTAAATGCTTGTCTGATGAATTGGACTCTCGTAGAGAGTCTGTTCCCATCTGGACTAACCATTGCTGAGGTGGCTAAAAATACACATCTGTTTATACCAGCCATAATGTGAGTCTCTCTCTCACAGAGTGCGCACTTAAATGCCCACATTAAACACAAATATGTTGATTATTTCCCCCATATATTTTAAAGACATCTCATTAGGTGTTGAAACTGAGGTTCTGAAGTTTAGACAATCTCTCTGGAGATAAACCATAATCTGTTAATGCAGGATGACAACTGGGGATTATTGATATTCAGCACCAGCCTATTTCTAAAGCAAAGAAACAAACAAATCCGCATAATGCTTCTAATTTGTGAGCTCAAGGAGTCTGTAAGAGCGAGAATGTGCGGATGAATAATATTATACATTAGCGATTGGAAGTATGACTCATTCATTACTGAGAATCGGTTGTTTTGAACAGTCTGATTCAATGAACTGATTCAAGGAAATTCATTTGATTCATGATTGTATACATATATATATATATACACCATTGTTTGTACTGTAAAAATATTTTTCTAAGTTGTAAATAAAACAAAGATTATTGGAGTACATTTAAAAAAAATACTATTTCAGTCTATCCACTTATGTTAAATTCAATGTGTTACTTATTGTTTCTCTGTAATTATTTGTGAAATTTACTAGAAATGTCTGAGTAAAAAATTGTTTCAAAGTAAATCCTTTTTTTTTTGTGTGTGTGTGTAAATTCCTTGAGCAATTCAGTCCAATTCATGAACAAATTGTTCAGACTGTTTTGTGAACCAGTTCAGTTCTTTCAAAAGACTGATTGTTCATGAATCAGATCGCTATTGTACATTAACATTTGTGACACATCTGAATAGCTGTTACAGAAGTACCTTTATAGTTTTCACTTTTCATACTCGTCAACAACAAAACACATTTTATACAAACATCTTCAGCAGATCAGAGAACTATAAGTCCAGGGCACTGTCAAGAACAGGAGCTTGAACCAGTGGTAAACTTGCTCATTGTACTCTAAATGCTTCCTAAATGCTTTCATTTTGTGATTTACTGTGAATAAAAATGCAATAATCAGCAACGTGTGCAAAGGACAAAAAGGCAATGGTCATGTGAGCCATGACATGCTGGCTTTTCCATAATTTTCTACTTTATTTAGATTTTTTGGTTATAGAGGTTAACGTAGAGCTAAATAAACATCACACCTCAATCTGAACCAAAACACAGTTGGAGCAGTTTGAAATAACAGTAGTTTTGAAATGAAAACTTCTAAATCTTCTTTTCTCTTTTTATAACCTTCATATTTATAATTTGGTCACTTAAGTTTTATGTTAATGAATAAATGTGACCTCTCGACCTCAACAAATTATAATTAAGATAATCAGTGAAGTCGACTGCCTGACTACAAATGAAAAAGTTCCCCATTCCACAGCCTTTATGTTCTTTTCTTGCCATTTTCTTTTCTACCTCTGTCTGATTCTGCCAGTGACATATTCTCTCCCTACCTGCTGCAGGCAGTAATTTCTTCCACAGGGCTGAATGGATGTTACATTGTCGAAGGAGATAAGACCTAAAAACACACACACACATACCCCTCTCTCTTCTTCCCTGTATTCTCTCTCTCCCTCTCTCTTAGCACACATAAACCCTAGTGGAAGCGCAGCACAATCGTCCAGAATTTAATTAGCCCAACTAATGTCATTTCAAACTCAATGCATTTCTAATCCTCCACAATTACCAAAGACATCAGCACACTCATTCTGCCTCACCACTGAGCCATATTATCTGGCCGACTGAGAGGCATGATTTCTGTTAAAAGTATAATTCTGATCGCACTGTAGTCTGGAATTGAACTTCACTATCAAATTGTATGTCAGAATACATGAACTTCTCATTTGAAAAGCTCATCTATGGTGTCTTCACAAATTACAGTTTCCAATTGCACAATTTTATATTTTAATTATGCTTTAAATCGATGCATAATCTTCTCCTCAGCTACAGACATGCGAGATCAGTTAGTGATGATTTTATGGACTTTGCTTGACTGTCCTTGGTGAGTTAATTGTCTCTAAATTTCAGTCCAAGAAACAGATCATAGCTGGCAAAGAGAAGATGATTTGTATACGCTGTTATGTGACTCAAGGGGTGAAATCATTCAGGCACGCTGTCATGACTAAATAGTTTTTGATTCATAAACATCTGGCCATTTGGCTAGTTGAGTTTTGAAAAAGGTGGCCTGCTTGCAGCTTTGTGGTTGTCAGCCGTTTTGGCTCTAGTGCAACCCTTTGGGACGTTGCCACTAATATTTGGCCATTTCATGTCTCCTGCAACAAAGATGTTGCACACCCTGGAATTTTGGCCATATTGGCTTTAAGGGCAGCCATGTGGGTATGCTGCTCATGGGATGCAGCCATTTTGGCTCCAGGGTAGCCCTGTGGGTATATTCTCCTGAGAGCCAGCCATGTTGGTTTCAGAGCCAGTCTTTTCAGGCAAGTTGCAGCGTTTGCCCTGTCACAGGAAGCAGCCTGTGGGAATTTTAAATGGCAGGCTACAGATGACCAGTGTGGGTAGAAAGCCTTCTGGAAGCCTGGACAGGACTCTGTGTGTACATATGTTCAAGCAAATATGTCCCAAAGCATTTCGGACGGCACACAAATCCACACAGCAACAGTTTCTATACTCTTATACATGGTTTTCTCTTATCGACAAAGTCAAAATGTCATCTATTCTTTTCACAAGTGTTACAAAACTTCTCCTAAAAACCAAATAATCACCACATGGCAACAGACTAAGGATTTCCACAGCCCAAGGCTGTGAAAGAGCAACAGGTGTTCTGTACTCAAAAGGTGGGTAAAAAATTTTTTTGACAAATAATAAAGTCAAAGAGATAGTTGCTTACTTTTAGCATTTTTAACTTTTTTGTCTTGGCCCATGCTGATAATGAGCACAATGGCTGCTTCCTACTGGCAGATTTTATTCCCTGGCGTGTTTCTTTTGGTGGTGGCACAGGATTGAGTCATTCTGGTCTTGCCGTTTCCCATCATTTTACTGCCATTCCTCTTAGACTCCTTGAGATGAAGATAACATGCCAAGGTCTTTCCAAATCAATTATTTTGTCACTGAAAGGATTAAACTACAAATAGTGCCTAAGAGAGTCTATTAATTGATTCTTTATCTTTTCTCTTTAATAAATATATACAGTTTTTCACCTTTATACACAAAGAGAGAATCACAAAAGATAGAACCTAACATAATTTGGAGGACATTTTTAATTATTCTAACCTTATGTCCATAATATCAAGAAAGCAAGTGAAACCCAGCTGGTTATTCTTGGGAAATGGCTTATTGATTTATAGGTGGGCAGATACAGCATTTTGTTCTGTACCACAGACCTAAAATACAATACACCTGGACGCTCACCCTGACTCAAACAGCCACAGATATGTTTTTGAATATGAAATATTATTGGCCTGAGGTTGTACAACTTAATTTTAGATGATGATTGAAGTAGACTCGAATTAACTGACCGTCTTAGAGGACAAAGATAGCAATCAAATAACAGCTATCTGAATAGCCAATAGTATTCGAGAAGGTGTGTGACTAGGTACATAAGGTATAGGAAGGCATCTAATCAAAGCTGCCGAAATATACTAAAGAAAATAACAACAAGAAAATGCTTAAATGTAAAATAGTCATTGCTTGAATACAGAAATTGCATGCAGGGTCATTAAAGTCACTCACCATCATGTTTTTCCAAACCTGTATGAATTATTTTTTTTTTCTCTCTCTAATTGGAACACTGAGGTCCAAACACGATCAACAGAAAGAAAAAAAAAAAAAAGAAAAAAAAGAAAAATACAGTGCTGGTATATGGAGTAGAGTGTCTCATTCTCATTGAACTCTATCACCATTAAGATACCTGTAGCACGCAGGGCAGGGTCGAGAGCTGTGGGAACGGAGCGCACTAGTGTACTAGTGCACTCCACGGCTAACCTGCTTTGGGGCAGGTTTTGTTCTGGTTAACACTCTGGAGTCTGAGGTATCGCCGGCGATACCACCTCGGTTTTTTTCTTACCAGTTTGAAAGAGACTCAAAATACTCTGTCAATGTTGCACATACAATTAAGAGTTATACACCATTTTAATCTGTGGAATATCTTCTTTTATTTGTGTACACTCAGAGTAAAAACAAAATGTTGTGCTTTTTGTAAAATAAAGAAAACTAACATGATGTGTGATCTCTCGTCTCCCTCTGAATGAAGTCCAATCTGATAGTTCTCAGAAAATGAACTGTAACTTAGTGAATACTAATCACAAAACAATTTGACCTATGTCTAAAGAAACGTTGACATGTCAGGTTTCAAATCGTGTAAGTCAAATCGAAAACAAAAATTTTATATTTATGTAATCTGTATGAAAAGAGAGCCATGTCAGACGTCTGTGATTCAGCTCATTATCCACTAATGCGGCCACGCCCACGGAGCCAGCGCTATTCAGATGCAAATTCTGAGGCAATACATATATACATCGTCGCAATTGTGTATTTATTGTCTTGAAAAGTGTTTATCTACATATTATAGCGATCTCTGGAAGCCTCTGTTAGTTCCTGGAATGTCACATGGCCTGTTCTTCTTTAGGAAGCATTTGTGGATTAAGCTGCGCAGAGCTCCCTCCGGCTGTATGAATTTAAAACACAGTATCCAGCGCTCACAGTGATGACAATAAATATAGAATAAATATTACTCCTCTTTATAGAAAATTGACAAACATATGAGAATCCATCAATATTTCTCCAAATGTGCATGCTTTAAAGCATATTAAGAAATTACGGTTAATATAAGATTTTAAGAGTCAAATGTGAAGCTTGAGTCTTAGATCTTTTTAATGACGTATAGTTTGTCAACTGCACATTAGTCGTGGCCTAATGGATAGAGAGTCGGACTTGTAACCCAAAGGTCATGGGTTCGAGTCTCAGGTCCGGCAGGGATTGTTGGTGAGGGGAGTGAATATCCAGCGCTCTCTCCACCCTCAATACCATGACTGAGGTGAGACCCTTGAGCAAGGCACCGTACCCCCAACTGCTCCCCGGGCGCCGCAGCAATGGCTGCCCACTGCTCCGGGTGTGTGTTCACTGCTGTGTGTGTGCACTTGGATGGGTTAAATGCAGAGCACAAATTCCGAGTATGGGTCACCATACTTGGCCACATGTCACTTCACTTCACTTCATTAACATTTAGGCTATATAATATAACAAATATATTAGCCTACATGAAATGCCATAGAGGTAGGAATGTTCAGATGCTTTGCATCACAGAAATACATTATATTTTAAAGTATATTAAAATAGAAAACCATTATTTGGTTACAGACTTAGGGCTTCTTTTAAAAAAATGCGTCCAATCTTTTGACTGGTACTGTAATTTAACATAGGCCTATACAAAATTTTCTTCACATAATGTGCAATAATACGTGCATGCATGAGATCACAAAAATCATGTTTTTTTTGTCAAGAGTGGACATTAATCCTGTTATCAGCATGATCACAGAGGGTTTTTTCACAGCCTTCCGGACTGAGAGAGCTCATTAATATACAGGTCATTAGAGGTCTTTATGCGAATCTTTTGTCTTCTCAGGTGTGAATCACAGGATTATTCATGATGATTCACGCCTCCACGCATACTGTGTTTCTTGACCAAAAATGTCTTAGAAAATTTCAATCTCTCTATTGTTTTATATGAACGAGTAGGCAGGATAATTTTTACATTATTTTGAAGCAAAAACTCTAGTCTACAACCTCCAATACCCAGAAGTCGTGTGAACACAGATTTAATATATATTTTTTGGCCTTATTTCAGTGACTTAAGTTTTTTGTTTTTTCAATAACCACGTTATCCCTTCAAAAATACAAACATGTACATACATGTTCCTCACATATTATTGTAGCTTAGTTTGTGCTGAATACATTGTAATGACACTTTTGTCATTTATATGTTTATGAACAACTGAAAAAAGCACAAATGTCAGGGCATGTCAAAACTTCTCCAGGGCCCCAAAAATCCTCAGACCCCAGAGGGTTTTAAGAGATCTCAAACCGAAATTGGACCAATCAGATGTGAGCAAAGTGACACTGACACATCTGACACAATAAAGTCACTCCCCCCAAATTCAAGCTCACTATATAGTAAAAACAAATATTTAATGATGAAATTGTCTGGCTTTAATGATAATTAGAATTATTTTATGATTTATATATGCCATATATTTATTATATGATCTATATTATTATTAATCCATTACACACAAGCAATTTTAGTTTATAAATTATTAAGCATTTAGTTTAAATGAATATTAATATATATACAGATCATATGTAATATAAATAAGCTGTAGAATCAATAGATAACTCCTTAAAAATGACTACATGTGATTTGAGTCTATATCGCTATTAATCAACTATACAAGTTTCATTTGCACTGATAGAGCAAGATAATTTCTTTTATTTGTCCTCTTTCATGGACAAGTATTTTCTTTAGTGTAAATGCATTTAAATTCTTCATTTTCTTCAATCTCTTAAACTTCAGAAAATTAGTTTTGAATTGCGCTGGCTCTCTCGTGAGAAGTGAATCACAGTTGCTCTCTGTTACAAGGCTTGTGATTGGCTGTTTGTCACTAATGTCACACATTCATGTGCACGCACTCCACAAACTCAAGTTTGTTCAACTACTATCATGGTACAGGCCCCTGAACTAAAACCACAGTGAAAATATTACCATTTAGAATTCAGTTCTTAATCATGTCAGCCTCCCCTCGGCCCAGGCTCTTTATATTCCCACAACCTCTATTTGAATGCAATGCATAGACTGTGCCCTGGCCACATCACAGATCACACGAGTTCCTTTAAAAGCATGCTAATGTACTCCACTTCCCATGTCCTCATCTGCTTATTAATATACATATTTAAAAAGAGAACATTATGCAAATCAGGACCAGCTCCAGATTAGATTTGAAGCCTCATGATTTAGCCTGAAACATAATTCTGTACACATTAACCATCCACCTGAGGCAAAACACTGCCATTCTCCAATAGTTTAACCTAATTACCCAACAAACATTAAAATCACATTTTGGGTATCTTGAGGGGAAAATGAATTATATTCTATAGGGATTTATGACCTGTGAAATCTTATTAAAGGTGGGGGTTCACAGTGGACAGGTTTTTTTTGTTTGTTTGTTTGTTTGTTTTTTTACTGTGATTCTTAAAATATTATAAATATATTTCCTTATTTCAGATGTTTTGTTGTTTTTATTAATTGTAACGCATTAAAAAGTAAAATAAATAATATTTTAATTTATTTATTTTAGCTAATTGTACTAAATGCAGCGTCTATTTTAAGCAAGCTCCATCAGTTCTGTTTCCCACTTTGTCACAATTACAGTAGCTTTCCCAAAATGACTCTGAAGTTTATGTTCCCTGAAATTCACAATTAGCACTGCAGAGCAATTCCAGACTCTTTTTTTAGTCTCTAAATAATCATCCATACGCTGCTCTGCATAACTGAGTATTTGAGTTGTGCGTTTGCCTCGCAGTCAAACCTGCTTGCCTTTTTGTATACAAGCAGAACGTTCGGCTGGTTGCCTTGGCAACTGGAATGCAGAGTTTTGTGGCCCTCTTTGCTAACGTGTCGCCCCTGGCGCTCCCTCTTAACGCTCAGTCGCTTCCCATCATGCTTCTTGTTTTTGAGGTCTGCTTTGAAAAGCCATCATGATCACAGGAGCCCACACAGACCAACAGCAAAGCTAAAAAATCAAATTAGTTCCATTCAGAATGATGGGATAATTTAGCATTTTCTCTAAAACTTTCTCTACTTTTTGAAGAAAATATGGAAACATTCTTATTGAGAAATAAATTCATCTGATCAGAGAATTGGCTGCTTTTTCAATGTCCAGTTTTGGACAATTCAGACGATCCAAAGGATAAAACCTATACACATTATAGGTGTCCAGAGTCAGGAACCCCCTGCATGAATGTGCATCTGGGGTATATTAATATTTAAAAGATTCTTACTGATTAAACTGCTCTGTATTTTGAAGCTTTAACATAAAATGATCATCATCACAAGGGATCTTATTTCCTCTCAGCTACAGCTGTATCTAGAATAGGTAAGTAATATAGCCTAAATTAAACTTTGCTATTCCTTGCATGAATATCCCTGAGAAATTAAAGGATTTTACATCATAGCCCGCTGCTAGAGAGATCTTCTAAACAGTCCTTCTTTCTCTTTCTCTTCCTCATCCCTGCTCCCTCTCCTTGTCATACATGCATTCAGACATACAGATCTTTATAGACATCACCATTGTGTTGAGCTGTCAGTTCTGGCAGTAACTCGGCGGACATGTTCCAGTCCAGATCTATCATCTGGCTAGCCTTCAATCCCTCATCCATCAGCGTACTCAGGCTCCCGCAGACCTCTGCCTGATCCCATCATATCAAACTTAAGGGAGCTGTTCTGTAAGTGAGAGACTCAGGGTTGCAGCTGACAATGAGTGAGTGGTGTGTGCAGTGTTTTAAAGGTTGTATTGATATGTTGTTGATGACCCTGGAGTGATTTTGGACACAGCTGGGACAAGAAGACATTTAAACACTTGTAATGGCTCACTAATACTTTGTGTGTGTTTGTGTAGATATGTGTCGCATATACCAAACCTTCTTTTTCTGATACTTAACTAAAAAGTACTCAAAAGCTTTTAAGTAAACACCTGTCTCTAGTCAAATTAAGGTGGTCTGTAAAACCTGGAAATAGGTATCATTTCCATTTAAATCAATATCAGTCGGCTGGCAGAAGACAGGCTGAAAATCAGCAGCCAGGGGGGAAAAAAAAAATATATATATATTTTTTTTTTATGCATCCAGATGGTGTAGTTACATCATCTACTATAGCAGGAGCTAACTGGACAATGCTAACCAGCCAAACATTGACCCCTATAATTACATCCAAGTAAATTATAGGTCTGTGAATAATTGTTTAGCCAACTTTTTAACTGCTTCTCTGTGCATGTAAAATAAGGGAGCCAGAAAATGTATCCAAGTAAGTAGTAAATAAATTCCTATTTATGTCCATAAGTTCAGTATATTCCCCCTATAAAAAAAAAAAAACAACTTGGTTTTTAGATTTTTTTAAATATTCATTTAAAATCTGATTAGAGCTCCAATTAAGAAACAAATGTTCTAATAACCACCTTAAAAGAGTCAAACCTTATCAGAAAGAGATTAGCCTTCTAATACTTTCTGATTTCCAGTCTTCAAATCAATTTAGACTGTAGCATAAGAACCTGGCACCCCATTTTTGAAAAAGCTGGGCAGGGACCTCAGCTGGTCTTTAACTGTATTCATTGAGCTTCAGGGTCCTTAATCTGTTGATATGGATTTTTACTCTTTTAATTAAAATGTTAAGAGCCTGGCTTTGAGGCCTAAAGTTAATGAACTGAGTTGCTGGAGTTGTCTGCACAATATGAAAAGAATTGACTGAGCGAGTAGTAAATTAACCACTGCCGTCTATTAGGACTAGATTAAAATCTTTAACATTGTCATCCAGAACATCATTCCAACATGATGATCATTCAGCTTGGCAGCTTTTAGTTAAACCACACCCTTGTTGTCTCTTTCTCTTCATTCCTATCTGTTAAAAATGTACTGCGTCAGTTGTGCGGCTTAAAGGGATATTTCGCCCAAAAATGAAAATTATCCCATGATTTACTCACCCTCAAGCCATTTTAGGTGTATATGACTATCTTCTTTCAGATGAAAACAATCCGAGATAAGAGTATATTTAAAAATATCCTGGCTCAACCAGTATAGTATAGTATAATAACTAGCTTCAGGCAGACCGTACGCATCGATTTGCAGTGAAAGAGTAACCCCTGACCCGACACATGACATGATTCGCTTCAGAAGACCTTTATTAACCCGCTGGAGCCGTATGGATTATATTTATGATAGATAGATGCATTTTTTTGGTGGTTCAAAACAGGCCCCCTGTACCATTAAAAGCTTGGTAGAGCATATTTTTAAATATATCTCCGATTGTGTTTGTCTGAAAGAAGATAGTCATATACACTTAGAATGGCTTGAGGGTAAGTAAATCATGGGATAATTTTCATTTTTGGGTGAACTATCCCTTTAAAGCAACAGGCTGGTTGTAGAATATGCATATATGTAGTGTTATAAAGCACCATACATCTTAATCAGCCCTTAATAGTAACAACAGCATACAACAGTTTCATTCTGAAACAAGAATTTCAGATGGAGTTTCATCCTTGCTTAAGAGAGCCATTGATTATAATGCTAAGCTCTTGAGTAGAGCTGAGTGTTTGTCCTTGAGTTAAAAATTCAGTTGCTGAGCATGATAATGCCATTCAATTTTATAAAACACTACCTGCAGTTCCATTCCTAGCTGTTCCTTGTTCCAAGAGGGAATAGACCAAGTAGCAGGGAAATTGCATGTGTTCTTTGGACTCTATAGATGTTACATAGGTCACAGTCCTGGTTTTGGCCCACTTAATGGTTTCATTCACCTTCCGTTGTCATTATCGCTAAACCACAGGCATATTTGGCTTGTTTGACATTTCAGATGAACACTGGCACCAGATCTGAAAATGCTGACTCATGATTTTTCACTCCACGCGGAGGTTGGCGTCATGCCTAGCAACGAGCTGTCAGAATGGTAAGTGACCGTTCTTAAGATTTCTCTCTTTGGGAGATGCTGCATGAATACAAAGAGGGAGCTATCATGCTCTCTGCAAAGGGCTGAGCTCAGCAGAAAAGGCAGCATTCGTGTACTTCTAGATTTATTGTAGAACACCAACAGTATGAACGGTTAAAGTGTGTAACACTTACGCCACTAGTGTCACCAAACGGAATTGCAAAAATAATAACTGTTTCAAAAAGGTTTCCTGAACACCCCTCCCCCCCCCGTTCAGGGTTGTGCACTATTCAGAACTAAATTGAGAATGGCTTTTAAATTACAATTAGGCATGCATATAATTAACTGGTAAACTGTTAACTGACAGCATTAATCTGTCAAAATTATTACTAGCAGTTAAACAGTAAAAAAGTAATTATTTAATTTAAAAAGTGAATAAAATACCTAAAACACACTGCAGATAAATTCACCTTTTGTCAGGTTGACAATCACACTTACCCTTCCAACACTGCAAAAGAGCGCTCCGTAAATGTTGGTTACGTTATAATTGATGGACGTAATGGGTCTTTTGTTTCTAATATTACATTGGTAAGTAAAAGCGGATACCAAACGGCCATGAGACGCCTAAACATTGGTTTGGTTACCACTGTGTCAATAACACAGTTTCGGGAGTACAGAACAACAATTTAGGTGATTCATTCCTGGCTATAAGCCTGCGCTAGTTCTACATTTGTTGCCAGAGGATTAAATGTGTTTTCATTTTGTAATTATATTAATCATTTAATTGAAATATATTTCTTGTAGGCTTATTTTTTCTCAGTCTGTTTTCCTCTCTTCACAGCAGCACTGCAGGTGCGAGATGATATGACAATGTGCAAATCATCATGTCCTGTTGTTGTTTATGCTGGTATTTGCACATGTAAAAATAAATGCCACCTTATGAGGAAAAAAAAACAAAAAAACTTGTTTGGTATTTTTAAGACGTGTCCATTCTAATTTAATTTAATTATAACTTAACAGTCAAATCTTATCATTTAATAGTTAATTCGAATTTGAATGTAAGGAAGTCAAATAATTTGAAATTCAAGGTAAGTCATTTAAATGTCATTTTTCACTAGAACTTTTTTTTCTAAAGATGATGGCATCATATATATAACCGTGCAGATGTTATTAAAATAAAATATATCACTTTAAATATTATTTAATATATTTGTGATGGCCAGAATTTATGCCACATGATTCTTATACATTTTTCTTTGCATTTATCGATAAATAAAAAGACATTACTATTTTTTTTTTTTATATATATCTTTATTCATCATTTATTTGTTATTGTACTGAGTCAGTGCACAGGCATAGTTATTTGGTTAAAACATTAAAACCAGTTAAAAACAGTCTTTGCCAAAATGTAATGTTAAAAATTTAACAAAAATTGTTGAAATTCAATTTTTAATTAAGATGACTTGAAATGTTTGGTACCTGGTGTGTTGTTGGAATGGACCAGCCTAGTGACAAAGAGGATTTAAACAAGAAGTTGAACTGTTTTTAATGGGAATTCTAAAGGAAGTGAGAATGTACCAACTTTGATGTAGGGGGACATAGGAAAATGTGATGTCCTGATCAATGTGATTATTGTTTAATAGAATTCTTTTTGCGTTAACTAAAATCTATCCATGGCTCTAAATTTAGTTAAAGGTGCAATGTGTAAATTATAGGAGGATCTATTGAGAGGAATGCAATATAATATACATAACTATGTTTTCAGTGGTGTATAAAGACCTTACATAATGAACCATTATGTTTTTATTACCTTAGAATGAGCCATTTCTATCTACATACACTGCGGGTCCCCATACATGTTAATTCGCCGTTTTGCGCCGCCATGTTTCTACAGTATCCCTAAACAGACAAATTGCTGAGAATAAAGTCATGAAATTACGAGAAAAAAGTCATTAAATTATGAGAACAAATTCGTTAAATTATGACATTTTTCTCATAATTTAACGAATTTGTTCTCGTAATTTAACGACTTTTTTCTCGTAATTTAATGACTTTATTCTCAACATTTTATCTAGACTTTTTTCTCGAAATTTAACGACTTTTTTCTCATAATTTAACAAGTTTATTCTCAACATTTTATCTCAACTTTTTTCTTGAAATTCAACGAGTTTTTTTTCGTAATTTAACGAGTTTATTCTCAACATTTTACTTCGACTTTTTTCGCGAAATTTAACGAGTTTTTTCTCGAAATTTAACAACTTTAATCTCGAGATGGTTTTATTTTTTTATTATTGCTTGGCCCTAATCCTCTTCCGTACATGGCAGATCCATCACAATATTTAATATTCATATCCAAAATATAATCATTATTAATACAGTTAATTTATTAAAATGAATAAATTAACTTTTGTTAACAAGGGTGGAAAGACACTTAATTTCCCAGAATGCATCATTAGAATCAAATTGCTGTTCAATAAATTCCCTCTGTCATATCAATTCTAATTCCAATTCAACTTCATGTGGCATATAAACTGAAATTGATATGGAATGAGCGATTTTTTTAATATCAAGCTTTAAACATGCCTTATATGACTGGGCACATACATTAACACACTCGGATCACTTCCTTACATGGGTGGGAAATCAGACAGGCAGAAAAAGCCTCCTCATACCTAAAAATCTTAATGGGATTTCTTCCTCTTTTTTTTTTGTGTATCAAAAGCCTTTGTTTTACACTGACAAATGCTGTTTGCATAGAAAAGTGTTTGATTAATGAAGTGTTTCCTGTGTCTGTCACGGCTCCCTTGGTGCTCCGTAAAATTGATGGGGAAAAAACCTGAACTGACAAAGAGGCATTCACTGCAGCCTTGCTTTTCAAGAAAAATATCAAAAGTAGCCGTTTAAAGCGTGTTTACGCTTTCGGAGCATGTTTTGATTAGTAGGCACAAAGTTATGGCCATAAGTTATGTCAGCGGCATCAGCTTACATGAGTGAATAGCACACGTGGGGTCCGCATGCAGATGAAAAAGACATCCGTTACAAAATCGTAACCTCTAATTAAAAACCCCCAGCTGGGTTCCACTCAGGGAACACGGGTGCTCGTCTGGGCTTGTTTGAGGGGGAAAGAGAGAAAGAGAGGGAAAGACAGAAAGTGCTGTGCAGCATATTGTGCGAACAGTCTATAAAGGGAATCGCTGACGCCGGTACAAACCGAGGGAAGCTTAGGTATGACCCCGGCCCCGCTAGCGCTGTATTACAGGAGGGAGGTGTGCGGGGAGGATAGGACAGGTGGCTGCTGGACATAATTCACAGTGTCATACACCGGATTGCTGAAATCATCACCGCTGTTATGTGCTCTGCACTTTTATCCTCTCTGGGGCGATGTCTGGACAGCTGAAGGGTTGAGTCTCGAATGTCACAGTTTAGCAGCTCCCAATTCCTGAGCCAAATTGAGCCTCAAACCAAGCTCAGATCTGACCACCGCTTCTTGAGCTATCTGCAAATTGTGTCAGGAACACCTAGAAAAACGGACATGCATGACAGATGCGGGGAAAGCGCCCGACTCTTGTCCTTTGCTTCCTGACGATCTGCGATTAACATTCTCTTGCTCAAATTTTTATGCTAATGTGACCCTTTTGCTGGTCTTTCCTAGCCAAACGCCAGCTTGGGACGTGGTGTGTCAGAGCAGCTCTGTTAGTGCGGATCAAAACACAAAAACACAATGGAATTGATTTGTATTTGCGAGCCCACTGGCCCGGAGGGCTTGTCGTGACTTTTCTGGCATCATCCAATTGCGCTGCTGTTTGTTATGTACATGTAAACACGAGCCCTCTCTGTCGGCATTTCAAATATGGATAAATATTTGCGTTTGATAACATTTGGACAGCATGTTTCGGTATTCAAATCACACAGTTGTGCAAGAATACAAACAATAATTCCCATTCACACACACACACACCTGTGTTGCATAGGAGTGAGCCACTGAAGTTAGAGTGCACTACTCCGCAGTGGAAAAAGTAGTGGGCCGAGAGATGATACCAGAGGAGTAGTTGAAAAGCCCACCATGGTGCTGGCATGGCCCGGTTCCCCCTGGTGCCCCCCCTCCAGTTCCTAGTCAATTCACGGTGCTCTCTGAAAGGCCACAAGGGGGGCTTCTCAAGGCCAGCTCCAGCCTCCCGCAAAAGGCCACTCAGCTGACATTTCGCACTCGCTCAAGTGATTCATGGCAAAAGCAGCGGTCGGCCTTGTAGTGGAACCCTGCTGATATTTCATTTTTTCATAAAGGTGAGGCATTATGAAGATTTTTTTCTCCTTCTTTCCATCACTCATTGTGCCAACCTACAAGCTGTTTGTTCTCTTGTTTTCGGGAAGGTGCAGCGGAGGGTAGCAGCCCGCTTTGGCATTCTCCATAAATACCTCAACAGATTTTGATATTTCGTCATGACTTCAGCCGCATATGACATTTCAGCTCTCATCCAATATTGGCGGATTGTGACTCCAGGGCTGCAATACCGCCCCATCGCTATTCAGATGGACTGTCTTCCCTTTCAACTATCATTTGAGCAGTTATTGAGGACATCTGCAAATGAGAGGAATGTAAAGGACATGTGAATGCTTTGATTATGCACATTTCCTGAGAGAAATGCCACCCTGTAGGATTTGAATAATCCAGTTAGTGTTTTTCCACTGACCCAGCTTTTAATATTTTGTGTCAATACCTCTCTGCGTGACTCTCGATTTCAACCAAGCACGCTAGTGTCGATGCAAATGTAGCTGCTGTTAATCCTCTTTACGGGACATTTGTCAGCGAAGGACCCAGACCACCAGCCTCATTCCCTCCCATTCTTGCTGTTATCAATCTAATGACATGATAGTCATACTGAGCAAACAATCCTACAGTTTTTTTCCCCCCTCCTCACTCGCGTTGGGTGTCTGGCAGAGGATCAGCGCATGCAGACATCAATAGTCAATAAGCTCCTGCTGGAAGAAAAATGCAGTCCTGACGACCTTCAGAATTTAGTCAAGGATGGGGATGCATGAAAACATGCTCATGTTGTCTTTACGAACCGTCATATAACAGCAGCCTCAAAGGAACAGGGGTTTGTGGACAGAATATTGAATTACTTCATCGGAAGAATAGACACAATATGGCTCTTTAAGGCATTATAAACATTTTTGGAATACAATATGACTCCTTTGTTTTGTCACGGCTAATATCATAGCTAGCATTTTATGCATACTAAATGCACACAATAATAAGTAACATTTTTGCATAATTTCACAAAATGAACAATAAAAAATATATTGTGCTCACAATTTATATTTATCATTTTCATTATAGAAATTTAGTAAAATGAGTAGGTTTGTTTCTAAATCAGCTTCTTTTTTTTCCTTTTCTGACTACATTCTAATAGAATGTGTCCTTTTTGGTTTCCTTGATGATGTGCTTCTGAGTTTTCATAAGTTGTTTAGGGATTTTGAATTTGAAATGCCATCCGCCCACCCACCACCAACCCAGCCTCATTTACTCCAATGGACAGTCTAATTAGTCCCCTACCAGTATGTACAAACAAATAAATAAACACCTAACAATAAACTCATTCACTGAGTGATAGAGCAGTGTGCTTTCAGGTATTGTGTTAGAAAAATGCTGTTTGGTTACAGTTGCATTTTCGTAGTCACCAGTGCTCTTTGTGTGGGTGATGATATTGAACATTTTTGTTTTTCTTTTTGTTTACCCTCTGTTTGTCTTCTGTGGAGAATGTGGGGTGTTGCTTTTGTGGGAATGTGTTGCGTGGAAATTCAATCCAAGCTAAAGCTACTTTGGGCCTCTCCCTCGCTGTGTGCCCTTTGTAAAGCAGGATTTGGTGTAAATGCTCCACTCCTGATCTGTTCCGTAGTCAACGTCAGCCTGCAACGGGGCAGCCACTGTCAACTGCCTGGAGATTAGCTAGCACACCAGCTTAAACCCACAGACTTGCTCAAATGAACCTCATATTAAAACAGTCCTATGGATTTTCTTGAGGACTGGCAGATTATTTGGAAGAATCCCGTTAAAAGGATCTGTGTTAGAATGTTCCATTGCATACCTCTGTCAATCACCCTGGGCATTTGCAAATCCGATCGTGTCTGAGGATGTGGCATCACTGGTCACACTAAACGTAATGTTGAAAAGGAAGTGTCTGAAATGCATAAAATTACATGCACACAACTGTGGTCAAAGCAGCTCTAAACTATATTTAACCTCATATATGCGCTGAACAGATTTTTTTTTTCCGCATTTACTGTGAAACCACATTTACTGTAGTGGGTGATGTATATATATGTAGGATGTACAGTGGTGGTCAGAATTATTGGCACCCTTGGTAAATATGAACAAAGATGACTGTAAAAATAAATCTGCATTGTTTATACTTTTGATCTTTAATTCATAAAATTAGCAAAAGTCTGACCTTTCATTGAATTAAAAGAATTGAAAGTGGGGGGAAAGTCACATTATGAAATAAATGTTTATCTCCAAAACATGTTGGCCACAATTATTGGCACCCTTTTATTCAATAGTTTTTGCAACCTCCTTTTGCCAAGAAAACAGCTCTCACTCTTCTTCTATAATGCCTGATGAGTTTGGAGAACACCTGAGAAGAGATCAGAGACCATTCCTTCATGCAGAATCTCTCCAGATCCTTGAGATTCTCAGCTCCATATTGGTACTTCTCTTCAGTTCACTCCACTCATTTTCTATAGGGTTCAGGTCAGGGGACTGGGATGGCCATGGAAGAAGCTTCATTTTGTGCTCAGTGACTCATTTTTGTGTTGGTTTTGATGTTTGTTTTGGATCATTGTCCTGATGGAAGATCCAACCACGGCCCATTATTGGATTTCTAGCAGGTATTTGATAGAATCCATGATACCATGAATCTGAACAATATGTCCAGGACCTCCAGCAGAAAAATAGGCCCACAACATTAAAGATCCAGCAGTATATTTAACAGTGAGCATGGGATACATTTTATCCATGTGTGCACCAAACCCATCAGGTGGGATTGCTGCCAAAAAGCTCTTTTTTTTAGTTTCATCTGATCATAGAAGCCAGTCCCGTTTGAAGTTCCAGTCTTGTCTGACAACTGAATATGCTGGAGATTGTTTCTGGATGAGAGCCAAGGATTTTTCTTGAAACCCTCCCGAACAACTTGTGGTACCAATTAAATATCAATGGGAATATACTTCAGAGATATTTTACTCATAAAAAATTATTGGGGTGCCAATAATTGTGGCCAATGTGTTTTGGAGAAAAAACATTTATTTCATAATGTGTTTTTCCCCCCACTTTCAATTATTTTCCTTCAATGAAATGTTGCAAGGAGTGTTGCAATGAAAATTTTGCTAATTCTATGAATTAAAGATCTAAAGGATAAACAATGCAGATTTATTTTTACAGTCACCTTTGATCATATTTACCACCACTGTATAGTTGTTCGACTATGGCAATTTTACACCACTTTCCTTTTGTTTTTTTAAATCAACTTTATTAAAACTTTAGGCATTCTTTCAACACATCCTGTTAGGGTTTTCAAGACTTGCAAGAAATAAGGACAAACAGTGTATCATCCTGACTGAAAGTCAATGCACTGACTCTCTCTGAGTACATCATCAAACAGACACTTGACTAGATCCTCTGCCCTTTACAGATTCTCTCATTCTCTGTGCTTTTTTAGGTGCTGGCAGTGTTAGATTTGATCTACACACACTGCTTTGAATTTTGGCTTTTTCTTAGTCTTATTTGACCATAAAATTGTAGCTGGGTCACAGTGGTGCTATTTGGCAAACAGCTTCTTCACCCTCCCATACAGGTCAGTGTTATGTTCTTCATATTGTATTATTCACTGTTGACTGATGCTCCAAACTGAATTCTGTAGTTTGTTCAGTGTGATCAAAAGGGTTTGAATGGTTGAAGCTTCTACAGTACCTCCTAATATTTGATGTACCAGTTCCCACTCAAAATAACCACCATACATCACCAATAAAACATTATTTCTCCATCCTCACAAAGTGACAGTAAAGCTCCATTTGCACACCATTTAACTCAAACTCAAGCAAGTTCTTTCTCATCCATTCTATGCTCCATTCTTATTCTGGATTCCATCAAAGCAAAAAATAGCAGAGAAACATTTATATTTTGCCCATCAGCACCCAGTCTACAAGACTTCCAAATGGCTAATTTGGCTTGTCCAATTATGAAATTCGCTACAGTACACTGCAGTCTGTGCGCTCTTGAATGCCTGCAACAATAGATAAACTGTGTCTTGTTAAAAACAAATCCCAAATTCCCAAATTCTTTCTAGCAACGTAAATAATGGAACCAATCCAGAACACTCTGTAAAAACATGAAATACAGATTCTGGTAAAGAGAAGAAAATGCAAGATGGTAAGAGATTCAAGTTAAATTTAGAAACGTCAAAATTAGTGGGCAGCACACAATGTAATAACCTCCACTGTAGGTTTC
>RJVU01036043.1:2599728-2659984 GCA_003731715.1 Anabarilius grahami
CAGTAGCACATCTCAATAAAACCAAAATCACATCATTACCTCTTAAAGCAGCCAAAATAATAATAATAATAATAATAATAATAATAATAATTCACTGTGTGACACTGGGCCCAATTACAGAGATGTAATGATGGCTCCACAATGGAGATCAGCAGCTCTCTGTTCTCACTTCTACACTGCATGAAAACAGAAATCAGACTGCCACCAATTTAGCTCAGGACTACAAGAACTTGTACAAGAACCAAGTGTGAAGACTTAAATATGTAAATGCACATTTTATGAAGGGTAATAATGTTTTATTTGTAAGGATTATATTATTAGAACATATTTTGTTTAGGAAAAAAAATGTTGAAAGGTTTTGCCCCTTAAAATCCATTCACATGAAAGCCATGCTTCACTTATTCCAATGAAACAAGACTAAAGTGAATGAGCAAAAATAATAGCTGATTGTAGAGGAAAGCAGGTGCTGAAAAGGTATCATTTTGTCTTGTTTTAACCAGATATATCTTGACAGACTCAATGGAGATCCCTAAAGTGGCACTTTTACACCAACAGGCTATTTGTGCGTGGATTTCATTTGAGGTCTCTTCAGATGTTGAAATTCCCTTCTTTCTAAATAATAGATTTAGAGCATCTGTCTGGTGTTGTGAGGCTAGGATTGATCATCCAGAGACACGAAAAAAGCGACTTTCGGGGGGAGAGACGAAAGGAAGCTTTCACTATGTCTCACTGTGCTTCCAGAGACTCTAACTCTCTCCATCTTTTTTCCTCTATCTGTACCATGTTTCCTGCTCTCCGTTAAGCCTGGAGGGTAGAGGAGGCGACTTATCCTGTCTTTGTGGCAAATTGACAAACAATCTGTATCTAATTACCACCTCGATCCTCTGACATGCATTATGAGCACTGCATGTCCTGACAGAAAGCAAGTAGAAGCACAATGCATTATGATTCGAGAAATATCGCTTCTGCCAGAAAACTTCAAAGCAGAACAGACTGCTCCTGTTGGAGAGGTTTTCTGTATACTAAAAAATGTCAGGGGAAAACCTTCAGGTTCATCACAGAGACTAGTTTAGCCACAAAGTGGTCTGGCTACACAACGTTATGGAAATGAACGACAGTCTCACCCTAGTGCTTATAGTTAGACCCGCCACATATAAATAAAGCGTTTGAATTCACAACAATGCCTCAGATTTTTCGATTCAATCATGTCTGAAATATTAGTCGCAACAGAAAATTGCTTGTGACCCGCTAATGGCTTTTCCTCATCAAAATTCTGCACGGTCCTCTCCATGTAACAATGACAAATATCACAGCTCAGACGCATTGACATCTCTTCTCACACTCAAACAGAGCTACCCATCACTTGCACAGCCTCTTTTGACTTGCTCTTCAAAGGATTTGTTGCCATGGCAATAGAGAATTCTACCACTTATGGGATGTTTTGGAAATTATATTTCACACGAGACACTGTATATATCTGTGCAGCATGTGTGTCAGTGGTAAATTTAAGGCACGCACTCTGAGATATCTCAAGCCGTTCACCTGTGCCTCCTGCTAAAGACAAGCTGCACTGCCATCTAATGGAGTTAGCGCTGCTGCTAACTAAAAGCCAGTCCTACAGATACTTAAAGTGTGTTTATGTCGGTGAAGCAGGCATCAGGAAGAAAGTGGTTAGGACAAAGCAAGAAAAATAAACAAATTGATTTAGAGAAGTCACAACCTTCCTAGCTAGTGCGTAGCATTATGCAACATACTGTTAGACAACATAAGTAGGGGTAGTCAAACACACCCCGCTCTCAAATCTCTCTGCCAACAACCACATGGACGTGGGAGTCTGTGTTAATGAAACAAGGTAATGAGCTGTGCCAGTGCAAATGCTGCGCTGTGTTGTCCTGGACTTCAACCTTGCGGTTATGGACGTTGCCAAACATGAAAGGGAATCATGCTTGTTAGATGTAGTAAGATCTAATACAGCAGCCTGTCCAGACACATCTTGGGTTGTGATATTTAATTAAAATGGCAAAAAAAAGAAAAAAAAAGGTATGATTAGCTTGAATTCAAATTGAGAATCTGCCAAAGTGGGTTGCATAAATGGATAATGTGGTATTTTGTAGCAACCAAGAAGAACGCTAGCATCATTCACGTCCGTATTCTGACTGTCACACATGACGGCGCGTGGAGTGATTAATAGTAAGTGGAAAGAAATAAAGCACACACTGACTGACTGACTCGCTCACACACATACACGTTTGCTGTACATTATCTCTGTGATTATCTCTTTTTGTGCTTCATTCTGCAACACTATCACACAAAAGCGAAAGCACAGTTCATTCAGTTGGATGGTTAAGATGTTGTAGATGCTGTCAGAACATCCATATTTTGTTTACAATTTTTAGTAAACCTAAAAATTGATTGGTGAATGAAAAAAAAAATCCATTGTTTTTGCCTATACATGAGTCCTGAGGTCCACCACTGTGGACATAGCATAACATATGAATAAAATATTTTTGTTCAAAAATTCTCTTATGATCCAAACATTGTAATGACAATAAAAAAAAGAAATTATTATTTTTATTTTTTTCTTGGTTCACAGAAGGATAGGGCAAAGGACAGAAGGAGGATGTCTTATAAAATGCCTTTTACCAAAGTTGGCCTTGCTCCTGACCTTACAGGAGCTGGATGAAATTGTGTATGTGGTGGAGGGATGACGAGTTATACAAGAGCTATTAAACAAGATTACACCAAAGGGATGTGTCAACGCTCCGTGGGGGGGTGGAGCAGGGGTGAAAATGGCATTTTCTATAAATCAGTGTTAAAAAGAAAGTTTAGCAAATCTCCAGCACAAACTGTCTGTATTAATGAATACAATTTTGTAGGATGTGTTAGTGATTATTCCACACTGACATGATTGTCATGACAAACAGTTTCATCAGGCTGATGGAAGAAAACAAAATGTCTGATACTCTGAACTCTACTTTCCCCTTCCAAAGAATGGCAGCTGAATACATTACTTACAGTTTATATTTGCACTTGCATCTCAGAGACAACCTTAAGTGATTATCAAGCTAGTCTTGTAAGCAAGGACACTTGTGTTTAAGAGCTTCTAGAAAAATCACTGAACACTGGATGTAAAACATAATTACATATAATTTAATTCTGACCTTGCTAAAGTCCTTGGCTCTGTGTACCTGTATATCATTACTTATTCTCCACATAATGTATCATTGTTTAAGGGAATGTCGCTAATGCTATGTTGGAGAACAGTCTGAAGCTGAAATGCCACATCATACGAATGGCCATTGTCCCAACTCATTCACATGTCCACTGTTAGCCCTGACATTTCTTCATTTCACCACTATCTATGTGAATGATGTGTTGCCCATCATTTGACTTAGCAATTTATTTATTCTTGTCCACCATGACCACAGACAAGCAGGACTTGCAGGATAGCTTTCAATATGTTTTGCAAAAGAAACAACAATTTGGCAGTTTGGAGAACTTATAAGCACATCATTATTCTTTAGTAAATAGGGAGCAGAGGCAGGGTGAATGCTTCTTCTTTCACAGTCAGCCACGCATGGCGGAGGTAATCACACTTTCATTTCCAGCCCTAACAGTGTGCCATGCTTTAATGATTTTAATCAAACTCATTCACTCACTCTTTCAATAAACAAATATGAAGAGTCTGTTTTGATTTGCTTTCTTTTTACCTCCCGAGAAGCCAAGGGAACATTAGAGCCGTGTTAGGAATTATCAAATATATTTGTGTGTTTGTATGTGCATGGAATGCTTGATAACACTATAATATAAACCAATCAGTCAGCATCAGTGGTTTGTCTTTTATTTCCGAGTTTCATTATGGCAGCCGATTTGTGTTCTTTTCATGTACTGTATGATTATCTAGCCCTTTGAATTGGGGCATGTTACATTGGAAAACCTCCGCAACATTTCACTTTGCTCTTTTATATAGACTAATAGCAATTTGCTAAAAAAAAAAACCCTCATAAAAGTACCATACGTTAGTAGAAAACACCAAAAATATTCACAAAGAACTACCCTATTTACAATATATCACTTTTTAGAAGTCCCCAAATAAAGATTGCTAACATTTGGGGACATTTCCAGCAAATTTGTCCTGAAAGTATAGCTAGATTTGAACACCCCTTTAATGCCTTTACTATTTGTGTCCTTGTAATATTTCTCATAATTGTAAACTCTTTCTTCTCATGCCCATAATTTATTTGTAAAGTTCTACAGCATTTTATAAACTTCAAACAAAGAGAAAGAGAGAGGTCCTCCCTGAATATTGCCTCCCAGCACCACCATGAGCTTCCATCTGAAACCCCTCTAGTCTTTACTGGCCCTGGAGAATATCATCTTCCCTCAGGGCCTCTTCTCAAACTAAACCTGGATGCACTCAACTTCAGATGAATGAGAGGTCTACAATATTTTGTTATTTTCTTTTTCTACCTTGTATTGTGTTAGTCTTTTACTAATTAAATACAAATTAAATATAAATAAATACCAATGTCATCATACCATTCCTACGGTGTCCATGAAGGGGACAAGTTTACACTTACTTTTGTTGTGATCATATTAAAGGGTTAGTTCACCCTTTTGTTCATCTTCAGAACACAGATGAAGATATTTTTAATGAAATCTGCAAGATTTCGGTCCCTCCAGTCTATGCAACTACCACTTTGATGCTTAAAAAAAAATCATAAAGACCTTGCTGAAAAAATCCAGCATAAACCAGCATGAATTCCTGGTCCAGGCTGGTTCATGCTGGTTAGTGTTGGTATAGTGCTGGTTATTGCTGGTATATTCCTGGTCCAGCTAATGGACCAGAATAGTCATGCTGTTCTCAAGCAAAACGGAGATGGTGAAGCTGGTTCGCCAGCATGGTCTTGCGCACTGAAAAAAACAATAAGTAAAATTGACTTAATTTTTCTTTTGCAAGTTTTTGCACGCATATTTTTAAAGTAATTTTCACATATGGAATTAAATAAACTCAACCTAAGAAATAGGCCAATAAACTAAAATGTTGAATAATTTCTACTTAGTTCAAGATTTCTTTGCAATAAATTTGACTAAAACAACATAACGCTGAATTAAACCATGCTTTTAAAGTGTATGCTTTACTTAGAAACATCTGAGTCAATAATTCAATAGATATTGTGTAGACACCATATCTACATATTAAAAGTAACATGGCACCTGAACACAGAGACCTTAATACTTGGTACACAATACACAATGACGGTAACATTCGACAGATCGTTTGAGTATGAATGTGCCATTTTGTGTAGAAAATTAACTCCAAATGTCACAAAATGGCAAGTTACTAAACCTAACCACAAAAGCAATGATAAAACAGTGTAAATACAGCTAGAAAACAACCTCATTAATTATTCATGGACCAGTGCATGATGGGAACACTAGAATCAGAAAAGTTGAGTAGTTTTACTTATTTACACTATTTTCTACAAGCTTGAATTGAGTACTAATAAAGAATTTACTTTGTGTTTTTTTAATTTATTTTTTTAATATAAATTCTTGCCTGAACTAACTTCACTTGCCTATATGCAAGCAGTGCTTTGGAAGAAGAGTTGTTTTTGCTTGCATATTTCTATATTTAACACATAATGTAAAAGAAAAACAACACATGATTTAACATATGATTAATATATATCTTTATAAAACAAAATGTTCAGTTCTACTTTCAACAGAGGGAGAAAAAGCTTCCTCTGTTGAAAGTAGAACTTAAAAAATTGTTAAAAAATAAAGTTGCTATGTTTAAAGACTGTAATGGTCATTTGTGTCATTGCAGTTAGAAGCATGAAATACTGTAGTCAATAGTGATAGCATGCACTTTCAACAATTGCTGAAAGACAGTTAATTCAACCAAAGTCAAGGGCCAAGCACCCAACTAAAGGGAACACTAATAGACACAAACAGACTTCAACAACTTTTATACATGTACCATAAAGTAACTAAAGCTAAATCTGCTCCTCGCTGGTGAGATATCATTGATTTTATTTGCAGTTGATTTCATCTAAAGGCTGTGTGGCTGTGAGTCGGTTGTAGTTGTTGTTTGTTGTCTTGCTGGGATTACACCAGCACCCAAAAACTACATATAGTATGCTGGTCCACCAGCACACCAGCATCCCAGTGTGCAAAACATACCTTATGCTAGTGACCAGCAATGCTGGATTTATTAGCAGGGGAGATCGTATTCATACGAATTCATATGAATTGAGCGGTTTAGTCCAAATTTTCTGAAGAGACATCGCTTTTTTTGTATTCCTTGATGTGTGAAAACCAATGAGTAACCAATGTTACGCAGCATGTTTGAGCTTCCGCATGAACCAATGAGGTTTGTTCTAGAGATTCAGGCAAATATGGTTGAAATTCTGTTTATGTTCCCTGATTAATGTTTATATGAATAAAAGCTTTTCATTATGATTAATTTTTGGGTGAACTAACCCTTTAACTTGTGATTATATTATATTATATTATATTCCATTTAATTTAATTTATCTCCTTCACCCATTTATTTCCTATCATGGTAGGCTACATATGTTTTGGAGATACCATAAATGCCCAAAGTTATGTCAATAAAGCTTTGACATTATGAATTGTTCAAAAACACAGATTCATTCACAACAGAAACAATGGTTGTGAACCAGAATGATTTATTCACAAAAACAACACTACAAATTACATTTTATACTAATAAATTAATGACTAATACTAGTCTAACTGAAATGAAATATGATAACGTAAAGGTAAAATACCAGTGAAGAGTTATTTCCCTCAAAATAAAACACTTGGAGGAGGTTTTTCCTTCAACATAAGACTATGTGATAAGGAAGTCCTTACCACGAGTACACGACACAATGAAAATGTTATAGTACGTGATCACAACAACACAAAGTGAACCAAACCTGTCCCTCCCTGGCTCTGTACATTCCCATAAAAATCTTTGAAGTATTTGTATATGCATATTTTATAGTTATATGATATTAATAATCTATTAGATCTGTACATAGCTTTTTTTAAAGTTTTTTTTTGTTGTTGTTGCTTCTGTATTGCACAAATAAGTGATCAAAGCTTATAATCCCTGCTTTGATAAATGAATGACATTGCTAAAAGTGGGAAATACATAAGCAAACAAGCAACCACACAAACACACAGACTTATGCACACACACATCTGTGCTGACAAACCCAGGTGTGAGCCAGTGACGGAAACAGAACATCCTCTGACAGACACTTGGCGGGGGTTTGTATGATTAAACAGGCATACACCCACCCACCCACGCACAAACACACACACACACACACACACACACATACATACATATGATTACTTATTCTTGTGTGTGGTTTAAATTGTGTGTTAAATTGTGTGTGTGTGTGTGTGTGTGTGTGCGTGTTTGCGCGTGTTTGCGTGTGTTTGCGTGTGTGTGCAGTTCAGGTATAATCTACGTTATGGGAACAAAATGTCCACATAAAGATTGCAACATCCAAAATCCTTATCCTTGTGGAAAACAGCTTACAAATTATAGTGATGTTTTTTGAAAATGTAAAAATGCAGAAAGTTAAGGGTTGTTTAGGGGTAGAGTTGGGTTAGGTTTAGGGGACAGAATATCTATGGAAATATCTATGGAAAGTCCCCATAAAACATGGAAACCCAACGTGTGTGTGTGCGCGTGCGAGTGTGCGTGTGTGTATGTTCCCTATAGAACTTCATAAATGATTCTATTGAGAATGAGAACAATCATTGTATTTGCATTGGTTTCTAAAGTCAGATCATGAAACAAACTGCCCAATTAGAGGTATTTTTACAGTTTATAGACACAAAAATATCCCTTTATTCATTCCCAATGTACAAGATTTACATTTGGCCATAATAAGTTTTCAAAATCACCCTGACAGGCAAAGAAAATCATTAGCATCTACCTAGAAGGAATTTGGAGTTGTTCCAGTGTCATAGACATAAATATTCAATGAAATAGAGTAAAAGGTAAAAATTTAACTATGAGATGGACAGGTGCGCAGGGCCCCTCATAAACCACACACACATTTCACAGTCAAGTGTATGCTGTTTTGGCTACTAATTATGTGTTTTGCATTTTCCTGAGAATTGGCAGTAGACCAGGCATTGTCATTGGGCTGTAGAGAAGTAGAGAAGAAAGAAATTTAAAAAAAAGTCACATCTACCTCATATTCTTTATTAACGCAGGTTCATGCTTTAATGATATACTGTTGCCTATCCAAAGAAAAAAAAGAAAAAACTGCTGAAGTTAGAGAGACGATTTTGTCTTTAGCAGACTAATTTACTTAATTAACCGTGAAATCCATAATGCATTCAAATGTAAAATATAGGAAAAACAAAGTATGTTTCAAATTTGTTAATTTACAATAATTAGCAATGAAAGGAACATATAATCATTGGAATTACTTATTTTTTAGTGAAGAGAGAGAGTTATTGTTTTTGAAAGATTTGCATGAAATATGTTCTATGAGAAGCAACATATGTGACCCGTGCTATGAGCAAATTTTCAATGTTATTTCATGTTATTGTCACAATCTCTATTAAAAAAAACCTTCAAAATGATGTATGATTAGCTGGAATCTGACAAAAAAAAAAAAAATTGACAGAGCTACACCTGTTTGAAGTCAATAGAATCAGCTAGAATCAATTTTAATCAAGTTAAAGTTTTCTGATGGTTCCAAAACAAAATCACCTAGCAACCAATACCTTAAAATTACCTTGTCACCTTGTGGTTTTTCCAATATTTTATTTTGAAGAACTGTATTTCTGTTTATATGTGTAGACTATATCGGGATCACAAGCTGTCTGAGGCGTCTTTGTGCGAGCGCTACGGATCTGTTAGTCGTGGCGAGTATCGATTTGTTTGCATCAGCATGAGTTTGAAAATCACATTTCATTGGTTCAGACTCATGCCATCAATAATTCGCTATGAATATTCACAAGGTTGGAATACTGTGCTTTAAAATGGTTCCAAACTTGGACTAATGAGGAAGTTGCTGAGGGGAAGCCTGAGTGGTGAAGCGAGCAGAAAAACTGCATTTTTCATGGACAAAGGAAAGGGAATCTTCTCAGAAAACATACAAATAAAGATACTTTGAGATGTTTAATTGCTATTTGAAGCATTTGGATTGCTAGATGAGGGCTTAATGAACACATTTTTGTGAAAACCTCAAATTCGACCAAAATCAACATTTTTTACTTATTTTGGCAGTATCTCGTAATCATTATGACACATTTTGCCAGCACAGGTCACATATGAATCTAAATTACTTTCAGAATTATATTTATTTATTTAGCAGACATTTTTATCCAAAACATCTACTTGATACAAGCGAAGAGAGAAAACAATAAGGTACATCAGGGCTAAAATATTTTTTTGTTTGTTTGTTTGTTTTTTGTACTGAATATTCATGGAGGAACATAATTTGCTTCAAAAATAAATTGGGGAAAAAAAGAAGAAAATCTTCTGTTATGTCTGGTATTTTATAAAATACCTTTTACCGTTTCATTTCCAGTACAGTACATTGTACATCTTGAAGTTACAATGGGTGAAGACATTTCACAAATTAATCTCCAATGTGATTGGAACAGTCCATGTGGGCCCATTTTCCTTGGCAACAAATTTATTCCTTCACCAATTAGAGAAAATTGTTAGTTGCGTGACAGACATTCTGCATCTTTCCTCTTTGACAACTCTTTTCTTTAGCTGAAGTGGGTCTTTTCAAGGGGTAACTTTAACTTTAGCATTTTCAACTGTCTTTTTTTCCCTACCTTTTTGAAAGGACTGAAAAACTATTGATTTAATCACATTAAACAGACCCTGTTTAATTGTTCAATGAATTGAAATCATAAACAAATGTTTTGTTTCAAAGTATATGTGATAATTTCAAGGACTCTAAATTAGCGACAAACATAAATAACTCAAAAACAACCTTTTATTTGTGACAACCTCATGTATCAGTTTAGCACTAGTGTGTCCTACATGAAAGCACATACACCATATGGATATATCCTGGAGTAAAGGCCCATTCACACCAAAAAATATATAGTTCAAAAAAAACTTCTAAATATAAGAGAATAGCAGAGTTCACCTCAACTGTAACAATAAAAAATATTTTTTATTTCCAGCTGGTGAGTGATGAAAAAAGTGAATCTTGTGAACAAATCCAAGATGGAGGCACACATAGATGCAGCGGATCAGTGCTCTCCTTGCTGGTGCTTTGTATGGATCTTTTTGTATGTGTTGTTCCCGAAAACATTCTGCAGGGCAAAAAACATCTACAGCTGCATTTTGCTAATCATGGCTTCCTTCATTTATTCCGGACATGGCCATTGAGCTAGCAGTCTGTACAGTACATCGCTATGACAGGACCAGAGAATTCAGTAAGGGCAATGGAAGGGGATTGTGACTATAGGTTAACAACAGCTGGTGTACTAACACTAAGACTGTAGACAGTCACTGCTCCCCTGACCTGTGTGACTGTTAAATGCAGGCCCATTTATCTTCGATGGGAGTTTACTGTGGTCATGATAACTGTGGTGTATAATCCACCTGATGCTAAAGCGGCGCTGGGATATTTCTATGATGCCATTAGTAGCCAACAGAGCTTGTAGGCTGTACACATTGTAGCAGGAAACTTTAATCATGCTGAATTAAAAGCAGTGCTCCCTAAATTCCATCATTATGTTAGGTGTGCCACTAGAGGTCCAAATTTACCAGACAGGGTTTACTCCATCATCAAACAGAGCTACAGGGCTAAACCACTATCACACCTGGGCCAGTCTGACCACTTGTCCTTGTTCCTAATACTGGCATATACCACCCCTCAGGAAAAGTGCTCCTATTGCATCTAGAACTGTTAAAATGTAGCCTGAAGATGCATCTCATTAGCTGCAGGATTGTTTTGAAAGTATAAACTGGGATGAGGTGTGGGAGAGGGTTCAGCACATTACCAACCATAGATTCAACAACCTCTCAGGTGCTGACAGTGATGCATCAATGGCAGAGGAGTTCAACCATTTCTTGGCCCGTTTTGTGGTGGAGTGAGGCAGTCACATTACACCAAACAGCTCACAGTAGCCACATCTTCAATGTGGAGGAGCAAGAGGTGAGGTGCACAATGAGGGCAGCGAATCCGACTAAGGATGCAGGATGGCATCAATGGACAGATTCTGAAGGACTATGCTGACCAGCTAGCGGGGGTCTTTACTGAGATCTTCAACCAGTCTCTATCCTGGTCCGCCATTCCACCCTGTCTGAAGTTCTCACTTATAGTTAGCCCAGTGGCACTGACACCCATTATTATGAAGTGTTTTTCGAGAAACTGGTTCGGGAGTCATATCATTACCAGTCTTCCACCCATATTCGACACACACCAGTTTGCATACAGAGCAAATCGATCTACAGACAATAGCCACAGCTCTTCACACTGCTGTGATCCACCTGGAGCAGCAGGGGAGCTATGTTAGGCTGCTCATCCCCCCCTACAGACTAGTGACCAAGCTGGCAGACTTGGGACTGCCCCGCTCCATTTGCCTCTGGATAAAGTACTTCTTGCCAGATCGCTCCTAGAGGCTCAGGGTAGGCCTCTGCATCTCCTCAGCCTTCAACTTTAACACTGGCTCCCCTCAGGGGTGTGTGCTGAGCCCCCTACACTACACCCTCTATACTCACGACTGCATCCCTGCACACTCAGGCAATGCCATCGTCAAGTTTGCCGATGACATCACTGTTGTGGGATGCATCTCAAAGGGAGATAGATGAGTCTGTATATCGGGATGAGGTGGAACGGCTGTCTGTGTGGTGTATAGATAGTGTGGTCCTTAACACCACCAAGACCAAAGAGCTGTTCATAGACTACAGCACTAATAAAGAAGGCACAGCAGGGACTTTACTTCCTGAGGATCCTCAGGAAGAACCATCTGACTGAAAAAAACTGCTTGTATCTTTTTCCCAAAGCTCCATAGATATAGAGCACACTAATACTGTATTTGTGTGTGGTTTAGTAGCTGCAATGTAGAAGAGAAGAAAGTGCTTCAGAGAGTCGTCACCACCACCCAGAATATCATTGGCTGCCCTCTCCCCTCTATACAGTTCCAGCTGCCTCAAGAAAGCCTGTTACATCCTTAAGGACCCCTCCCACCCTGGACGCCATCACTTTGAATTGCTTCCCTCGGGCAGATGCTACAGGACAGAAAACGAACACACAGATCATGAACAAACAGACTGAAAATAGCTTTTATCCCAGAGCCATAGCTGCACTAAATGCTTAGTCTTGAATTTACATATGTACAATATCCAATATGTGAAAAAACAAGTAGAATGTTTGTCCCGACTTGTGAGCGTGGATTATGTGTTTTACTTATTTATCTTACAGTCTTCATTTATTTCTTTATTATATCCATTGTTGGGTTTTATTTTTTGTTTTTTTGGTCGCAATGCACCAGCAGAGTAGTATTATTAATTTTGTTGTATAGAAGTATACAATGACAATAAAGGTATTCAGTTCAATTCAATAAGAACATTGACAGCCAATCAGAATCCATTCCGCTTTAAAGAGCTTGAGCATTTAAAGCGGCAGATGACAAATCTGCAGCGTGCACTTGGAATAAACAGTGTTATCGTTTGTTGGTGTGGACCCTAATATAGTTTTGACCGTTTTTTAACAAATAAATGCAGCCTTAGAGAGCATAAATTACTTTATAAAGAAACATTTTTAAAAATCTTACCCACACCATACTTTTGAACAGTAGTGTATTTAAAATAAACTGATCTAAAATGGGCAATAGAGAAAACAGGACTCTATTCACACCTGTACCATTTGCATCAGATGAAATTTTGGAACCAGAAAGTGATATAAGTATACTGTGAGACAGCCTACACCCACTGATGTTTATATTAAGCCAACAGCATTGAAAGCCAAAATAAAAAACTAAACAAAACAAGGAGTGATAAGCTGATTTCATGACAATCTCAATGTTTTTCTTAGGCTATTATCAGGGTTGTTAATGAGTCCATTAGCTCACCTGCTGACTGACGAGAGCAAGATTTATGAAACAAACTCTGGAATTCCACTTACAGCAATTTTCTCTCTGAAGCCAAAATCTGTTTGCACAGGAGTACAAGGTGTTGCACCATGTTGCTGACTTGCCTGTCAGTAACACGTCTCTAGATAACACATCCAGACGGCCCTAATATGGCGAGATCCTTGGATACACACACACGCTCAGTATCAAAGACAACTCAAATTACCCAATGTTTATAGATATGACATCAGATTTGTTCATTCCTGGGTTGTTCCTCCAGAGAGGAAGTGTTTAATGACAGAGAGCAAGAAGGAACGCCACAGGGGGCCATCCGAACCATTGTCAATCCCGCGGATGCGGGATTCAAAAAATGTCCTTGTGGCACTGCATGATGTAAGTCTTTAGAGAGGCCTGAAAGCTAGCGGGGTACTCATAGTGTAAATGATTTATTTAGCACACACACGTACCAACGAGAAACACACAGACACACTCACGCTGACACCCTGATCAAAGCAGATGTGAGAAGCCCCTGGGAGATCCTCACTCCCTCTCTGGAACACAGGGGGAGAGGAATTAAGAGAGGGATGAGGAAGAAAGCAATAGGCTGAGGAGGAAGAAGAAAGACCCACAGTGGCACGGGGAGGGGAAGCGTTTGTGATTAAGGACGTCCCTCCTCCCTTTAAATCCTCAAAGTCATTTGCTTTCATTTCTCATACTTTCTTGTGCTTATTAGCTCAAAGAGAGCAAATCCTTTGTCATATGACCCCTCTCGTAGGCGTCTTTGAACACCGTGATCCATCTTTTCCGCCGCACGGGTTTGTGTGTCGAGTGTACGAGTTTTAGCGGCAAAATCCTTGAACGTCAGCACAAGTATAGGCACTGTGTTAAAATAAATCCGCTGTAAATCTGATACATTCCCAACCACATTTTATTCTGGCAAATGCTGGTTTAAAACTTGTTTCCTGAGCTAATGGGATTCATATTTGTTTCTGCGAATAAGAGCTGTTTTTTCTCGGCAACACACACACACACACACACACATATATATGTACATAATAAGGATTGGTCTGAAACACTGCTTAGTGAAGGAATGTGTGAGCAAATTAGTGGACATGGCTGACGATACTAGTGTGAAGGGAAGACAAATTCATTTCAGCCGCTAGAAGCTCTGTTATCTTTATTGAGCAGACTCACAGACAAATTAGACTCTAGCGCTTGTGCGTGTATGTGTGTGAGCGTGTGTTCATAAACAACACCTTAGTCACTTTAACATCATAATCCTAAACCATTTTTTTCTGTGATTTCCCAGAATTAGGGTGTTTCTTCAACTATAGGCACTTTTAACCCAGTGCACAACATCACAGGAAAATATCAATGTCGTTTCCACCACTTCTCAAATTGTGCACTGTGGAAATTATGGTGGTGGAAATTTAATTTTTAAACAGTTTTGTAATAAAATGGCAGACTCCTGTCTTGGTAAGGCTAATTTCATAGCTAGCATTTTAATGTATCCTACATTTTTTAAAATAATATTTTCACACTACAAAATATGACAATTATATGGGAAATTATTATAATTTTTAAAATGCAATCATTTTTAATAATGGATTTTAATATTTTTAGAATATAATTTTACAAAAAGAAAAGTAGACAAGGAATCTGTTATTTTAATAAAAGTCAACCCACTGAAGTGCATAAAAGTACTCATATTTGAAGAAGCACCCATAGGCACACATACAGACACGCTCACACATACCATCAATTACATGCCCAAGACGTGTGTGGAAATGTTCTCTTTAAGCTCTTTAATGAAGTCATCTATATTTGTTAAGTCAGGCCGTTGTTTCACAACCTTGTAAAGGTCATGGAAAGTACCGTGCAATGTACTGCAATAGATAATGTATTTTCTCCATTCCTCTCTGTCTGGCCTCTGTGTGCCTGTAAAGAGAGGGAGTGGCACACCTCACCCTGATTAGCATACTAAACGCCATCAGAATCGATATGCTGATTAACTCTGAAGCCCTTGATGGTAATCTCATTCACAGATAATTCAATATCACTCTTATCTGAGGAAGGGATCCCCCTTCAACAACTTTGTGTAAGGTCCCCATGTAGATATCTAGCAAAAAGGTTTGGCAAAGTGAAGACATTAATTACCCACAAATAGAGGACAGACTAGTCTCTTTATCTTTTGCAATCGCTCCCTTGCTCGCTCAGTCACCATCTCTCTTTGTCCTCTATTGGACAGCAAATAGTTGTGTTTCTAAACTTTGCCAGCTCTGCATGAATGCTAATTATTGTGTTTAGTATACAGTCATAGATTTATTAATGAAAAAAAGAAAAAGAAAAACACAAACAGACATTTCTTTATAATCACTTAAACAAACCAAACACCCTAACACTACCCCGTAAGAAATAACATTTTAATAACTATTAAAAATGAATGGATAAAGATTTTAAAGACAACTCGACTAAAAAGACAACTGTCTATACTGGATACTGGGATGTCACTATGATGACCTGTACAGTAAAAAACTAAAAAAAGTATTCCTATTCCTACAAGTAAATTAAGCAAAGCAACACATGAACTAACCTTTATATGTGTAATTGAAAGAAAAAAAGATTTATGCAATCTGTGGATTTGGGTTGTGAATCATTAAGAATAAGCTTTGTAGTTCAGTTCCCGATTTGTAACTTTAATTGAGGCAGAAAGCCTAATACAGAATTGCAGAATTTCTAAACAAGCTACCAACCAGCACCAGTATTTTTGATCATTTTCACAAATTTTTACGGCACTGAGAATATTTTGTATATATATATATTTATATATAAAGCAAGAACAGAGCCTCTGCTTTTTTGTCAAAGACTTTATCCAGATCGGAACAATGATGAAAATGTAGATGGAGTAGATCAAGTCCAAAATGCCCCCAAAACTTCACAGTCCAATACCTCTTTGTGGGTTTGACATTTCTCTAAGTAACGTTAGGCAATTTTGATTTATATGCTGTTGAATGTTTGATGATCACATTAGCTAACTTATATCTGCTCCTTCTGGTTTACATAGATCTTCTTCTTTGCTTGTTTTTGGATCTTTGGATTTAGATTTGTAACAGTGGCCCCTACGGTATACCAGTGAAAACAGGGATTGCCAGAAAAACGTGTAAATGGCGGGAAAGCATTGTCATAAATGACAGAAAAATCTTGTTTATTTAAATGCAAGAATCACACATGGAAATTAATTTTTTTTTTATACATATCAATTAATAAAAATTAATGGTTGAAGAGTTTAAACAACTTGAATAAGGACAAACAGTCTATACTAGATACTGGGGGGATGATGTGTCAAACCTATAAATTGTTACCTTATAACCACCAAAGCTGTCTACAATAAAAGTGATTGGTGTTTCATCATATTTTGACATGCAGCAAAGCTACTTTATCACTTTTTACCCCATTTTTCAGAAATAAAATTAACTAATTTGACGAACTAATTGCTACAGATTTTAAATCGACAGATTATTGGTTTTTAATAATAACTCAAGAAAAAAAAACCAAATCTTTATATATTGTGAGAGAAAATACGCTCTAAAAAAGATGGTTCTTTGAAGGTTCGTTACACGTAGTAACAGTTCTATTTAAAACCACATGACCCTGAAGAACACTTTACATGCTGAAATGGTTCTTTGTGTTAGACTTCAGGGTTCATTTTTTTCAAATTTCATTTTTTTCCCCGCCTTTTTTTTTTTTTTTTCAAATCTGTAACCGTCAAAGCCACATCATTACTGGTTTTCTGGAGCTTAGCCATTCAATTGCATAGACTGTCAACACACTCTCAACAGGTAAATGATCTCTTAAAATGTCTACAAATTGTAACTGGTTTCCTACCAATCACCTTTATCACACTACTGAGGTCCCATAGCACTTTCAAAGCATGGTTATTTATGGAACCTTATAAAAAGGTCATAATTACTTTGTAATGCTTTTGTGTGAGAGAAGACAACTGAAAAGCAGCAGAAGAAAAACAAGAAGTGTGTGTGTGTGTGTGTGTGTGTGTGTTCTTGTTTATATTACATCGTGGGGACCAAATGGCCCCACGATGTAATAAAAACCTGAGATCACCTACATCGTGGGGCCCAGCCAGCGGTCCCCACGAGGGAAATGGATTAATAAACATACTAAATGATGTTTTTTTGAAAATGTAAAAATGCAGAATGTTTCCTGTGATGGTTAGGTTTAGGGGTAGGGGTAGTGTAGGGGGATAGAATATACAGTTTGTACAGTATAAAAACCATTACGCCTATGGAGAGTCCCCACTAAGATAGCAAAACAAACCTGTGTGTGTGTGTGTGTGTGTCACAGTGTAAATTTTTTTTAGAGCAGCCATCCTAACAGTGTTTAATTGTGTCAGTAAAGTGGGACAGCATTGCAATGTGACCTTCCAAAGGCTCAAAACCAATTCTACTTTTGGAGAGCGTGAGTCTCAGCAACTGAATACCATGTATTCTCATTACGACTGGTGTCATGGTGCTCTCAGAACAACGGCCTACCACAGTGAATGTGTCAATTCACAGCAAGAAGTTTCAAACAGGCATTCCGGAGTCAAGAGCCACAATAACATACGTGTGTAACCTCAGCCAAATTATGTGAGACAGAACAGCTCTGAACATCTGACATAAAACAAATAACTCTGCTTCGCTGATGGGTAACTTTTTACAGATCAGAAGGTGTCTGTGAGACCAGTGAGATAAACAGAACTGTGGTCAGAAGTTTGATTCTAATGTAACTCTTTGCAATGACACAAAACAGGATGACAGCTGAGCCCATGTTAAAACTAAGAGAGCATAAAGTAGGTCACTCTCGTGAGACGGCTGGTTTTAGGGTGAGGATCATGTTGAGTATTCTATCTGAATGCTCTTCCAGGTTCCAGTGTTTGATTGCTGATCTTTCGCTCACACTGTGTTTGAACTGTGGGTACAACATGAATGCAATTTCTTAAATATTTCATCACATTTTTAAATCTTAGGGTGTCAGATTGCCATGATGCCCTATACGGTAAACAACAACATGCTAAAGTATTCCTGTAAGTAAAATTATAGGCAAGCAGAGAAACATGAACTAACATTTTCCAAAACAAGCTTTTTACACATATAAAGTTGAAAAGAAAAATTGGATTTATGGAATCTTATCTGTGAATCATTCAGAGTTGAGTTAGAGTTCAGTTCCTGAATTTAGTCCCTAATTTTAATTGAGGTAGAAAACATGATGCAGAATTCCAACTCGAATTTCAATTTAACAAAGTACAAGAACACAAACATATATATATATATATATATATATATATACATTTATTTAAATCTATTTAATTTTTTTTTTTCTTGGGTTTAATGTTCATAACTGATTTATACATATCAGGGAATAAATATAATTATATAATTATATCATATTTGTGATATAAATATGATATAATTTATCAAAATTAAAAGGTGCACTATTTTTTTCCTCATTAAAAGTATTACAGGTAAAGAAATTAACTGTATTTTTGTAAAATCTGTTTAAAATAGTTACAACAGAGATTTAACTATTGATTTACATGGAACAGAATGCCTCAAATGGGCCAAATGGTTAACATCACATGACCAGCTTAGAGCAATTTGTTTCATCTCGGTAGCCCCCATTATCAGACACTTTTGATCGTGAAATAAATTAATCATGGCTGCTAGGGCTCAGACCATTACCATATCAGTGTATCATACTAAAATTAAATTAAAAAATACTGAGTGCACCTTTAGTTTCTATGTTGTGTGACTGTGTTTAATTTCTTTAAATTGCAATTCAGTAAATTATTCTTAATGTCATTCCCATTCAAAGTCCAACTCATGAAACAAAAGACAGACAAATTCTTAAATTCTGAATTTTGCTGAACCCTGCTGTTACTACGTAAGAAAATGACGGAGATGGAAGAGAGATATTACAGAGCATTACACTTGACAGAATTAAGATTAATGGGGAAGTGTCTGACACATGTGACCTCTGACTGAGAACCAAGAAGAGAAAAAAGATAAAAGCTACAACGGATGGGTAAGCAGCTGGCAAAATGCTGCCACGGTAACTTGCAGTGACAACTGGCATATTGAGAAAGTGCATCAGAGTATGCATAAAGTGTACCGGGGTTGGTGTGTGGGTGTGTATGTGTGAGAGAGAAAGTGTGTGTGAAAAAGAGAGAGCGTGTGATGAGCTTGTGTGTGATGTGTGTTCTGCACGTCACTGCAACCATCTGGCTGAGCAATCAAGGCCGGATGATAAACAATATATGCTGTCACCTCTCAAATTCTGCTGACCAATCAATACGCTGAACGTTTTTGTCACACTTTAGGTAAGACTACATGAAAGAGTCAAATCACACTTTTTGTCTGTGATGCATTAGTATGATAATTTGACCTCTTGACATTTTGAACACATAGCCACTTTAGAGTATCATATGTGAAAGGAACACTTCACATGTCTTTTTACAGTCCACATCATTTCCACACTCATTCTGTGTGTGTCAAAAATATCCGTTCATAAAAAAATTGCCTTTCTATTAATATTTCATAAATTAAATATTTCTTTCATTCTGACTAATAGGCCACATAATAATTGTTTTTATCACATGGTCAGCTGTATTATACACTGTTAATGTGTGCTTGTTATGATGAAGAGTTCTTGGAGACACAACATTAAAGGGTTAGTTCACCAAACAATGAAAATGCTATCATTAATTACTCACCCTCATGTTGTTCCACACCCGTAAGACCTTCGTTCACCTTCGGAAAACAAATTAAGATATTTCTTATAAAATCCGATGACTCAGTGAGGCCTACATTGCCAGCAAGATAATTAACACTTTTAATGCCCAGAAAGCAACTAAAGTCATATTTAAAACAGTTAATGTGACTAGTGGTTCAACATTAATGTTATGAAATGACGAGGATACTTTTTGTGTGCCAAAATAACAAAATAATTTTATTCAACAATACCTAGTGATGGGCGATTTCAAAACACGGCTTCATGAAGCTTCGAAGCTTTACGAATCTTGTTAAGAATCAGTGGTTCAGAGCATGTATCGAACTCATGTGATTTCAGTAATCGAGGCTTTGTTACATCATAAGTGTTTCGAAATTTCAATGGTTCACCACTGGAGGGCGTGACTTTGGCAGTTTGATACACGCTCCGAACAGCAGCATCCCAAACATGACAAATAACAGGGCGCACTCCCTTTAACTCATGTCTAAACACGGTTATATCATCTCTTATGTTTAGTTTGAAGTTAATTTACAGTACTGTAATGAGCAGGGGGTTCTATCAGCTCATCACTGCATGAATGGGATATGGTCTCATCCCACCCACCAAAACCATGGCCACTGTCCAGACTCACAACACACAAACCAGAGTCGAGAGCAGAAGGTATTCAGCTTCTCCCTCTTCTCTTGACCCTTCCTTTCCTTTCCATCTCCATCTTGCTCTTCTTCTATTTGCACTGCTATTTTCTCGTCTTGCCTCATCTCTGATCTCGCCTTTCCTCAGCTCAGGTGATTTCACCTCTCTCCTCACTCTGGCCTTTTTTTCTCTGTGTGAAGGAATCTCTTTCAGTCAATCAATCAATGACTCACTCACTCATCCATACCGCTGGTGTCTGACGGGTGAGATTCGGTCCTTTTAGTAGCACGTCAACACAGGCTGAGCAGATCAGAGACTTCAGAAGGCCAAATAAAAAGTAGCATTTTATTTTTCTTGTCTGCCGCAATAGCTCTCTGTTATATTGGCTTTCTGCCGCTCACATTGGCTTGTGAAACAAGTACAGGATATTAACTTCAATTTAGAGCTAAACACTATAAAAAAAACGGTGCTTTTGAAGCCCTCAGAGTCGATACTGCAAATCAGCGTGTGACATTTAGTAATGACTACCCCGTAAGTAATGTTCATTATTATTAATCTTTCATCAAATTTTAATGGGAAATGCTAGTTATTGCCCCATTAATAGAGCGACTGGCAACATGGGACTTAATCTAATATTAGCAAACCTTGGCATCTCTATGTGACAATCGATATGATAATGTCATTCAGGCAAGCACCGTCTCACTGACGAAAGCCATCCCTCTGTGTGCGTATTTGTGTGCTGAAAAACCACTTGCACTTTAATTGCCTCATCGTCAATTCTCGTTTTCAGTCCAGAGGTTAAAAGTTATAAATTGAAAGACTTTTTTTGTAGCAATTTGACCGTTGGGCCATAAATTACAACAAGGAGAGAAAACGCACGGAGCGGAGGAGTGGGTCAGCATGATTTATGAGCGACGGAGAGCCACCTCCAAGGCGGAGTGAGAGAGCAGCTCCATTAAAATCAACTCCCTCTGCCTCACTGATCTGCATGGTATCTCCACCTGCCTGCTACACTTCTTCAAATATGAATTTCATCTATTCCCAGCCTCCTCCTGTACTTCATCAGAAAAGTCATTTCTGGGTGGGAAAGGCTTCAAAGCACACACTTCTGATGTCCCGAATGCTCCTATTGAGAAATGAAGTTGGACTAAAGTTCCGTATCAATCTCCTCCGCTTTCCCCGAAGGCGGTGCTGTTGTTCGTTATTTTAATTAAAGCGAGTTCTCACTTTCTACATGTGCGAGAGACACAGTCGATAACGCCTCGCATTAATGAATTCTAAAACGCCCTTATCTCTTTCCTCCCCGTGGAGGCTCGTAAACAAGATAGTGTCCACCAAACAAATCACAGTTGTCAGCAGAAGTTTGGCTATTTACTGCACCAACATCTGATCAAACAGCCACAACTGATATGCTTTACTAGTAGGCTATACTCACTCCAGCAGGGAGAGTAAGTGCGCACACTGTCATTTACTCAATGCAATAGCATTAGCACTGGAAGCTATGCATTCTAAGAAAAGTCCATAAAATAGGGCCCAATTTAGTGTGTTAATATAAAGCAGTGGTTCCCAAACTGGAGTACGCGTACCCCTGGGGGTACGTGAGGTGACAAAAGGGGGTACGCGAACAAAATGCTGAGTAGTTCATTTAATTCTACCTTAAAATAATATTAAAATCGAGCATGTATTTCTAACTGCCAAAATGTCGTAAATCCAGTACATTTAATCAATGACCTCATCATTTGCAGTCAAAAATGACTGTATCCACACAAGCAGCATGCATATGATAGATTGCGTGCAGTCTGCTGCCTTAAATCGCGCTAAATTACTGTAGTTCTCGACAATGTACCTTTGTAAAAGTGGGGACTATAGACAAAGATACTGGATTAATTTCGATTTAAGACTCAAACTTTCTCCGATACAAAATCATACCTTGTGTGAGTTCTTGTATTTAATGATGATAACGAGCAATAATGCAATTGTTCCCAAATATCCAAATGACTGCAAACGTGACATTATTATACAACAGGTCAAAAAACAAAACCTACATTTTAAACACAGTAGTGTCAGTATTTACTCTATTTTGCAATGAAATAATAGTTCTAACGAAAACCACAGCAGAAATACAACACGTCTGTGTTTCGCGAACAATTCTGTGGCTTTGAACGAATCGTGAGAGTCAATGATTCAGTGATTCATTCACAGCCACTTGCTTCGTAACTGAATGAATGACTCGATGACTCAGTCATAAAAACAGTGACTTGCTGCCACCTACTGGCGGTTTTAGTTTAATATTTAAACGTTTTACTTAGTTTTTTTACCATCATTGCATATTTCTCTATTGAAATTTTTTTTATAAACATTATTTATTTTATAAAGTTATATTCATAAAGGTAAAAATATGCACTGGAAAAATCAATTTAGGAGGCAAATATTGTCCCTTAATGGTAAAGGTGTGACTGCAGTCTAAGTGGAAGAGGGGGAGTACGCAGAAAGATGGTAATCCCTTCAGGGGGTACTCCAAGCTAAAAAGTTTGGGAACCACTGATATAAAGGATTTTGAATTGCATTCTGTTGTGTTTTAAAAATTAAAATAATTTAACGACAGAAAAAAATGGTAGGCGCGCCTGGCGCATGGTCCAAAAGGGTTGTACCTATTCTCTTAATGAGTCAGGGGTGTGTTTTGGGCGTAACGTGCAATAAACCAATCAGAGTCTCATTTCCCATTCCCTTTAAAAGCCAGGTGCACTCGCACCATGGTGGATTGCCATTTACGTGGCGGAATATAGACACCCTCAACCTGACGAGTCAGTTTGAATACATGTGTGTATTGCCACGATTGGTCAAATAATTAGCCAATTTCATTCATCATTACTACAAATAGGTAATTCTGATACATGCAATGAATCTCCATTATGACATGTAGGCATTTTTATCTTTACGTACACAATCTTTTACATTGTAATCCTTCTATTTTTAATATTTGGCAGGTTTGTGCACCCCTATAGGTAAATATTAATAATGCGCCCTTTAAATAAACACATAAATAAATAAATACTTCACCATAGACTTTAGACCAGGTTTTTGTTGGTCGATGGCGCAGTCATTTTCAGTTGCCTCAAAATAGCAACACGCCAACAATGCGCCTGAAAACACCTCGTTTTCAGACAAGCACGTCCATGGGCGAACAGATGGGCGTGAATGCATTTGCTATTTAAACGTGGGTACTGGACTTAAAAATGATAACTGCGTCAGGCTGAAACTATAAAAAAAAAAAAAAACTTGCGTCGCATTGCTCTGGATGTATGATAGGGCCCTTAGACTGATTAGAACAGCCCATACATGTAGGCCCCATTTACACTGCATGGTTCAAGTGACCCAATTTTTCTCTCCCATGTGGCACAGATCGGATATGAGCCACAACCGTGTAAGCTAGAAAAAAGCGCATGGATTCTGATATTCACAGATAGGTTTCAGGCCTCATTTATATGTGGAAATAAATCAGATATGAATAAGATACGTGTGTTTGTGCGTGCCGTGTAAGCGGACAGATCTGATATTCCCCTGTAAATGCGAATCCTGCGTCATTGAAAAGTTAGTTTTTTTTTTTTTTTTACATTTCACGGTACAGACATATAACGAACGGAACATCTCTAGTTGACTAGCAGAGTTTTAATTTCATTTGTTTGTGTTAAATAAAAGGCGATCCAGCGTTGAAATGTGTTGCTCTTGAAATCACACCGAGTGCTCGTTGCCGCTGTTGTCATTGATGACGGCTTGTGCACAGACACGCGCTTCAGCCCAATTGTGGAGACTCTACCCATTTGTTCCACTGAAACCACAAAATAAAAAGCAAACAAACTTGTACCTGCCCTTGATATACAATCACTAATGAACGCATTTGGTTTTAATGAGTAAAAAAAACTGTACGACGGCAGATTCGAACCCAGAAGCTGTGACATGTTTAACAAATATCTTTCAACTGAGTATTAACAAAGACTATAGAATAACACAAGACGCGTCACTCATATTATTATGAATGGGAGAAAGTGCAACGCGCAATATGGCGGAATAAGTCCCGCCTTCTAAATAAGAACCAATCGCCGATTGGTAAAGTCATCGCAAAGATGACAAAGATTTCAAAGATGGCCGCCGAGTGTCTTAAAAGCAACTTTGGTATTAATTATTCCACTCGCACGCTTCCAGCGGAGCTGCGTACGTAAGCTGTCATGAGAAATTTGTATTATTTTGATGTATGGATGTAACTATTGCGTTAAAAAAAAGTTTCTATATATATTCCATGTCAGTACATTAAACTCAATGTACTATTGAAATGCATTTGTGATGTCATATATGCTATTTTTTGGATCGTTTCGCAAGTGCAGTGTAAAAGGCAGACATCGGATACAAGTCACTTTTAAAAGAAATGCAAGCACGTCGTCCAAAAACAAAAAACAAAAAAAAAAACAGATATGGTCAAAAGATCGGATCTGTGCATTAAGACTTGCGGTGTAAACGCAGCCTTTGTAACTACACCTTTTGGACATCTTGGCAAGCAAACATATTACAGTATATTACAGTAGTGTTTCACAGGTAGCCCATTTCTTTTGGAAGTGCTCTTCAATGTATGCATTGTTCATTTGTTTTGTTTTTTTACTCAGTTTTAATCTTTCTAATTTGTCTTTTGATGAGAATATCCATTAAATTGTCATGTCATGTTCATTAACTTTACTCAGTGGCAATATTTCAGTTGACAAGAAAGTGCAAAATGAAACCACTTTTTTTTTTCTTTTCTTTTTTTTACAATTTATATATTAATTTAAACATTTAACAAAAAAAAAAAAAAAAAGTGAAAATGTCTTTGTTTTTTGTTATCGTTGACTAAATAAAAATACCCTTAATCTCAGCTCTTGAGTATTCAACAAGATTTTCACCAAAAAGCATAAAATAGATTTATATAAATGCCCCACGTCTCGAGCAACTGCAAATAAGATAAACAGAAATGCTAACTGATAGCTTTCTCCAGGTATTACAGACCTCCTCGGTCCAAAGCACCAGCAGGCCCACTAAGTTCTGTATGAGTGGGTCATTGACAGACAGAGAGAGACGTCTCAAAGGGAGAACCAGACTAGTCTCTGTGGTCATCATTATAATGGCAGTGAAGCAGTAATGATCATTGTAAACACTGTTCAGGAGGGAGCATGTGCCGTGCCTAGCGTTCACTAGAGACATCACAGTCTGTTCATCACTGATCATACAAAAGCACGCACACACAAACACACCACGGCAGGAAGGCCTTGTTTTCATCCCTATCTACTTCTGTTCTTTTTTTTCTTCCTCCCTCCTAGTGTGATTTATCTCTCTACTGCCCTTCCTTCCATTTTGTCTCCACGGAGCCGTCACCGCCGTGATTTGTGCTCTGTTCTCCACCGATGCATCTTAAATTATCACCGTCTGTTATTAAACGGGAGCACTTAGAGCGTTTGCGGCGGCTCGTGTGCACACACACAACCAGGCAGGGGAGGTACCTGCGGTGTCAGCTGTTGGCTGTAGGCGATAAAAATGGCAGCGTAAGCAAATCTGATCGGGATTTAAAAACAGCAGCCACGCTGTACCGCCCATCAAGAATCAATCATGGCGCACGCTGCCATCAAACACGTGTGGAGAGCAAGTGACGGGCCACATGTGTACATTAGTGCAGGTGGAACGGGTGGAGATGTGTCTACAGATGCTGTGGGTGTTTGTTTCTTTTTCTCATTCTTCGCTCAAAAACATGAGGCAGAGAGGCTTTCTGTATTGAACAAGTGCTCATTGTGAGCAGTGAAGTAAAAATTGTGTAAAAAATAGGACTGCTCCATTTTTTTGTTCTTCAATTTCTCACAGTCTAACTACACTATTGCTGCTTCACTGATATGGGTATCTATCAACACAATACAAGCTCCTCTGAAAGGAATAATGATGTTTTAAGACATGGGAAAGCAAAGATGCCACATAGCTTTGAATTCTTATTTTCTGCACCCAAAGAGAAGTTTATAATCTTTCAAACTGCATGCACACATAAGTTTACTGAGTTTATAGGTTCTCATTACATTGATTTTTACTGTTTTTATATACAACTAGCTGAAAAGAATGTAACCTAACCCACACCGTAACCGCAGAACCTGATTTTGCCAAGTACAACATGTTCCTGGATCATCATCTTTGTCGATCGTGGAACAAGAACATTCCATTCAACCAATCAGATTTGAGGGTCAAGTTTAGGCTTACAACCAGGGTTAGGTGCTTCCATATCTGTGTTATCCATTTCCCTCTGATTTTAGGGATAACTTATGGGTAGGTTTAGGGGTAGGGATAGGATTACTTTTTCAGACAGGAATGTTGTTCCATAATTAACAAAATATGTTGACCCAGGAATGCATCTAACTCATGCAAATCAGGACGTGCGGGTCTTCTAAGGCAAAAGCTGATAGCTAGTAACCTTTTTACCAGATCTGCTTCTGATCAGCTCTCATGCNAGAGAGCCATCTTTTCTTCTTTTATTATTATAATAATAATAATATCTAATTTGTATATAAAATAATTTTTCTCTTTTTTTCTTTTAAATTAAATTTTTCCTCATGGAGACCAAAAAATGTCCCCACAAGATAAACATTTCTGGTATTACTATCCTTGTGGGGACATTTTGTAGGGAATATACACACATGACTTCAGAGGGACCTGAGATAAAAATTAATGTTCAACATCCTCTATGTACAAAACATATTTTTAGGTTTGCAAATAAGTAAATCAATTATGAATATATTATTAATTATTATTAATTAAACAAAGCTTAAACCGTCCTTATTTTGTTTATTTTGGTTCTTCCACTCCCAGCCTGACCAGCTAAAAAGTATAGAGATAAAGACTAAAAAAAAATAAAAAATTATATAATAAAAATTACACAAACATCATAATGCATAATCAACTTTTAGGTGTATACTAACAGAGATGGTCTCATGAACTAAAATCCACAAAGATCCAATTTCGATGTCAGTGGGTCTTTAAATCCTGCAATACAGTGCTGAATTTCAACAAAACCTGCTTTTAAGGAAACACAGACCAGGGAGATGGTATGTATAAATGAAGACAGGCTTTATTGAACAGTAGTAATTGCAATGGTGGATGTGGAATGTGAATGAGATGTGGAATGAGTAGCCACACACACACATTTAACAGTCACTGATGAATATAATCTGAGCACTTTCTTTTGTTTGTAGGACGAGAACACAGGACTGGAGATGGGGAACGAGGAGCTGGAGAATGGAGACGTGGAACTGGAGACAAACATCAGGTAAGGAGTCTTTAGGTGAGTCACATCCAAGGAGCACATACGGTGGGTCATAGACAAGACTAGACAACGTGCGTGCGAAGAGTCCTCATAACTAGGTAATGAGTGACAGCTGGAGGTGATTAGTGGTAAGTGACTGGGTGTGAGCAGGTGAGTGACAGGAGGGATGATGGGAAATGGAGTCCGGGGAAGGTGAGATAGATGGTGACAGTGACACTTATAAATATATATATCTATATTTTTTTTTTTAATTGGTATGTGAGATAATTACTGCAAACACCATTACATCCATCATTACTGCAAATGCAGGGAATTTGTTGCTGAACAACAACAAATACCTTAAAACAGCATGTACTCACTCACAATCCCAAGTCTTGTTTTTTTTGCATTTAAGCCAAGAGTTAAAGTGGCACTGTTTCTCAAATGGTGGAAAGTGCCTTTGGATAAAATTGTTTACCAAGTGAGTGATAATACAACAAAAAACACTTGACTAAACACAGCATGACACTGAAAAAAAAACTTTTGTTGTTTGAGTTCCAGCTGCCAAAGCAGAGTGTTCAGCTATGTTGGAAAATAACTAGCATGGAAACTTGATTGTTGTGCCACTGCAGTAAACAGGTTATTTTTTAGGGTAAACCATCAGCATACACATAATCTGATCTGGCATAGCAGTGATGCTTTCAGGGGTCACAGTACACATATTTCATCCAAATTACCAATCACCACCAATTGGACTTCACAACATGGCACAACCCTTATTTGCCGGCTCATAGATTTCTTGGATCAGTTCTGAGAATTTAAGTAAAAAAAAAAGGCAGATCAGGCTTAAAGGGTTAGTTCACCTAAAAATAAAAATGATGTCATTTATTACTCACCCTCTTGTCGTTCTACACCCGTAAGACCTTCGTTCATCTTCAGAAGACAAATTAAGATATTTTTGATCCAATGGCTCAGCGAGGCCTGCATAGACAGCAATGGTACTTCCTCTCTCAAGATTCATAAAGGTACTAAAAACATATTTAAATCAGTTCATGTGAGTACAGTGGTTCTACCTTAATATTATAAAGCGACGAGAATATTTTTTTGAGCACCAAAAAAAACAAAATAACGACTTTTTAACAATATCTAGTGATGGCTGATTTCAAAACACTGCTTCATGAAGCTTCTGAGCTTTACAAATCGAATCAGTGGTTCGGAACGCCAAAGTCACGAGATTTCAGCAGTTTGGTGGTTTGATATGCGATCCGAATCACTGATTCGACTCAAAAGATTCATAACGCTCCGAAGCAGTGTTAATACATTATTTTCTCTATCATACAATACGTTTTAAAATTAATTACATGCCATTTATCAACACAAGCCATCCAGCATTTAATATGATATTCTAAAATCGATCTAGCTTACTGCAGTGTGCAACAAGTGTCTCACAGCAGCCACAGAGCGAATGCACAGAGTAACTTTATAACATCATTATCAACACACTCACATGTATCTAATATGATAAACAGAGCTGCGTTACCTCATGTTCATGACCAGAAAAGCGGAAGTGGCGCCGGTGACTGTGGCATAATAAAAGTTCCGCTGCTTGTGAGTCGTGTGTTGCGCAATCACTCCAGCGGCCTCGTTCGGCTCCCACAACACTCAGTCCTGCTCTGCTTCATACTACAATAACGTTAATAATCGCATCCATGAAACATGATTTCTTCCCGAGTCCTATCCCGATTATTTTCCACCGTCCGTTGAAGTGAAGACCACATGCCCCAAGATTCCACGCTCAAACTTGGCGTCATCAAGCTACGCCTTTGTTTTGAATAGGCCTCTAGCGACCTCTAGCGGACAGAAATCTTACATACTGCACCTTTAATTTGTGCTCCGAAGATGAACGAAGGTCTTAGGGGTGGAGAACTAAATGAGGGTGAGTAATAAATTACATTATTTTCATTTTTTGGTGAACTAACCCTTTAAACCGAGCAAGAATAAGATACACACCGGATAACCCCAAGTTTTTAATAAATATTATTTTAAATACATATTATTTATTTATTATCATTTTTCTTGAGCTTCTTCAGGTATCAGGTATGTAATTTTTTGAGCCTTGTATTAACCATATAGTACATTTATATACTAAACATTTTACAAGAAAGTTAAAAGTTTTACTAAAAAATTAAAAGAGCGCAAAATCATATTCATGTCAACTGCACTTTAGCAGCTGCACTCTCACTGTGTCCAAAATGGAACAGCAAAAGAAGGTTAGACAGGGGTCAACAGTGAAACAACACTCCCTCAGTCATAATCATTTATCTTTTATTCATGATGCACAACAGCAAGCGCAAAGATGCAGTGAGGGAGGGAAAGAGCACACATGGAGGGTGATTGTGTGTGTCCTGCATGCACTGTTGTCCCCAGCTCTCTGTCTTTCTTGCCTTAAAGCTCTGAAGAGGGAAAAATCATCTGCTTCTACAACAGGAGGTCAGAAGGAATGTGGAGAAGAAAGAAAGAAAGAAGTAGAAAGTGAAGGAAAAAGAGCAACTGATTTGCAGCTCAATAGACTGGGCATCTGGCTGAGTGGTAGAGAGGAATGAAAAGAAGAGAAGAAAGGAACTGTAGAAACATGCTGTTTAAATTCTGAATATGATACTCCAGAATATGAATGACCCTCATGTCGTTCTAAACGTGCATTACTTACTTTTTCTTCTGAGAAATTCTGGACACTCTTGTCAGTTTTAATTCAAGTTAAAGGTGCAATATGTTAGAATTTTGCAGTAAAATATCCAAAAACCACTAGGCCAGTGTTATATATTTTGTTCACTTGAGTACTAACAATATCCCAAATGTCTCCATCTATTTGTAAATCTTGAGAAAATTGGAATTTTAACCAAGGCTCCGGGACGTGTGAGGAGTCACCTGTCAACTGCGTCATACCCGCGTTACCCTCGGTTTCCGGTTTTATTTTGTAGAAACCATGGAAACACCAAAGACGCTTTAATATATTACATGTTTTAACAGACAAGGGAACAACTGTTTTGATATATTTATAGACAGAAAACGAATTATTGTTATAGCTCAACACGTCTAATCTTATTGTTTAAATCAAATTTTCTTGATTTTTTTGCGAGTACCAACATTTTACATGCCATTTATAAACACAAGCCATCCAGCATTTAATATGATATTCTAAAATCAATCTAGCTTACTGCAGTGTGCAACAAGTGTCTCACAGCAGCCACAGAGCGAAAGCACAGAGTAACGTTATAACCCTAATTTTCAACACACTCAAATATAAACAGAGCTGTGTTACCTCATACTCATGACCGGAAAAGCGCCGCCGGCAACTGTGGTATAATAAAATTTCCGCTGCTCACAGCGTGTGTTGCGCAATCGCTCTAGCGGCCTCGTTCGGCTCCCACAACACTCGGTCCTGCTCTGCTTCATACTACAGTAACGTTAATAATTGCTTCCATGAACATGATTTCTGCCCTAGTCCTATCCCGATTATTTTCCACCGGCCATTGAGGTGAAGACCACGTGTCCCAAGATTCCGCGCTTAAACTTGGCGTCATCAAGCTACGCCTTTGTTTTGAATAGGCCTCTAGCGACCTCTAGCGGACAGAACATTTTACATAATGCACCTTTAAGAGGAACAACAAAACATGATAAAAGTATCATAAAAATGGTCCACACATGTCTTTTAAAAACATATTTGGCATTATTCAAGAAACTCTTGCCCACAATAGTTCTCAGACCAGTGCCACGCTGCTACAGTATGGAACAGCAACAGTATAATGCATCACTACATATTTCCAGTGTGAATGATAACATTCATCAGCGAGGCATTTATAAAGCACTGATAAATACTTTCATTAGACCGAGCAAATTTTAGTCTCTGTTTTCTGCATGCATAATTATACTGGAAGTATTAGATATTTTTGTACGTTTAAACTATGACACGAGCATACCTTAATCGCAGCACACAATCATTCCAGTTCTCTCACTCGTGCCAGCATTAGCATTAAAACAATTTGAATGGAAATGTGTGCAAGTAGAAAATGCCGGAATTTAATCTAACAATCCTTTTGGGTATTTATATACATTATGAAGAACTTCAGGTGACAGAGAGTGAGAAAGTGACCTTGACCAGGACTAAAGAAAACTGACTGAACAATGAACATGCAGAACCACCGGGGATCACAACCAAAGTGTTTTGTTAAAGACCAGCATGCTTTACTGATAGAACAAACCGTCTTTCTGGATCGACAGACTGTGGGTGGATGAGCAAAAGATAGTTTTTAAGAAATGTAGGATGGCATTAAAAACATAGTTCACCCAAAAAGTCATTTTCTCCTCATGTTATTCCAAACCTGCATGACTTTTTCTTCCGTGGAATATAAAAGAGAAATTATAAAGACTGTGCTGGTCATTTTTTTCCATGCAATTACAATGAACAGGGGACTGAAGCTTAATAAAATGGACACAGAAGTGCCATAAAAGTAGTCCAAATGACTCCTGCACTATATTCTATGAGCCAGATTTACTAACAGCTTGCGCCAACGCAAATCCTCTTTTAGCGTTAAAAAAACTCCTGTCGGGATTTACTAAAGACAGTGAAAAATTAACGCTGAAAAGGTGTGGACAGGGTTATTTTTGCAGCTGACCTTATTGCATATGCATTTGTAGGAGTTTCCCTCTAAGATGCTAAATTTATGGGAGGAGAGTATTTAAATTAATCTATAATTTACCGCCCAAAAAAAGCATGTATTAAACTAGACAATAATGCCCTATTCGCACGGGATTAGTATTATCTGGGGACCTCTAGTCATTTGTAATAATCGTGGAGGTTGTCTATGATCTGTGATAACCATCAGAAGCATAGGCGGAGTTTCAACTTTGAGCTGGGGGGGGGGCACCCACGGGCAGAAAATAATTAAATAATTTTTAAGTATTAAAAGGATTAAGGGAAGAAATAAAAGTCAAAATTGTAAAATAAGTTCTACTGCAGTAAGGTAGGCCTAATCAATTTAAACTATTTGAAAATAATTAAATATGCACACGTGTTCACTGTTCACTCTTACTGATATCTGATATGTCGAAAACGCAAAACGTTTCTTGTCTTGTCACATTCAGTTATGAGTTACATGAATCAAATGTAAATTATACCATATTTTAAATTCAAAACAGTGACATTTTTTTAAAAGTTGAGTTGCTTGCATCCCTGGACATTACTCTCGGTCGTTCAGCATTCATCTCGTAAAACAGTTAATGTTAAATATTAATGTTTAGCTGCTACTTTCCATGCACTCTTTCAGAGATAAAACTAAAGCGTTGTGCTGGAATTCATACTTGTCTTCTGTAAGACCCGCCTTCTTTGATTTGATTGGTCATCTCACTCATTTTGACATTGACAAGCACTGTTAGACTTTTAAAACTTTTTGTCATCCAAATAACAAACAGAGCTGTGCATAATGAAGTGCAGCAGAGCAGCGTCAAGAATATAAAATACTGAGGGACAATTTGGCCATTTCTCATTTTTGGGGAGACTTTGGGGAGTCCCTCTAAATGTCTATGGTGGCTATATATCTAACATACTGTACATGTCATACAGTTATTATATGTATCATATCTTCTACATTTAAAATTTAAAATGAACGACTGCTATTCAACGAGTCAAAAAACATCTTAGGCCTAACTTACCTAATGCAGAGGAAGCCATCTCTTTTCCGAGTTGTGCCTCTGAAGCGTCAGAGTTAGATCCCCCTCTCCTTTAGTTGTGGGTTTATTTTAAAAAACTATGAATAAATATCCATTTAGTTTAGTTAGCCTGCTATTTAGCATAAGCCTCAACTACAGCGGGAGCAGAACGAGAAGAGAGTCTTCTCGCATACCACCGCGATATGATTCGCTAAAAATTATTTAGCCCTAATTTACTAATTTACTCAAATAATAAGATAAGACAAATAAAATGAGAAAATGTGAATTCTATAATTTATTTTTATTTTATTCATAGCTCCCACAAAATCCCACCCCCACATCATAATTTGAGGTTAATGTGTTACAAATAAATCAAGGGTAAAGCTTGAGCTATTACATTTTAAACTGGTGAAATGTGAATGACATCATATCCGGGAGACAAGTCAGTAAATTCGAGTAAAATCACAGGCTTCGCTTATCCCGTGCGAATAGGGCTTAATTTGCGCAGCTCTTGGTAGATTGCATTGGAATTTATGGAAATTATTCAGCTGCGTCTATGTTCTTTAATTTGTGCGTCGACAGTAGATCACGTGCAGAGCTTTCCACTCCCATTGGCGCTTTTATGCGATTGTGCACTCACGCAAATTTGCCCTGTTTAATAAATCTGGCCCTATATCTTCTAAAGTCATACGATAGCTTTATGTTATTTTTCACTGATAAACTTCACACTCAGTGAGTTTTTAACCACTACAACTAGATCTTTGTGTTAGTGAGTTCAATACAATTAAGTCCAAAAAATCCTTCATATGGATTTTGCAAACCAGCTCAACCATTTTATTGAAAGGATTCAACTCAAAATAATGATTCATTCATTGCTTCTCTTATCAATTCTTGAACACACGAAGGAAAGCAAGTAAGAAAGTCTATATTTTTAGAGAATAAGCGTTTTGAACCGTCTCTCATACAAACCTATCGAAAACTCAAAATATAGTGCATACAAACACGTCTTTTATGAAAAAAAAAATTGAAAGCTTCAGCCCAAATTCATTCTATTTGCATGGACAAGAGCATGAAAAAGACTTCCTTTTCTGTACCGCAGAAGAAAGAAAGGTCATTTGCATTTGGAAAGACAGAATTTATTTTTTTGGGGGGCGTACCTAAAAGTCGAATTTATTGGCTTTAATATCAATGCCTGTGTCAAGTAAATGCATTCACAGGAGTTTGTTGAGTTGAGATTAAAATAATATTCTCCCGCAGGAGTAAAAAGAAAAAAAATCCAAGTAATACACATAAGTCATTGAAGAAAATAACAACGCGCCCTAATGTGATTGCCTATTGCTTTAGCCCTGCAGTCATGAGAAGTTGGTTTATTCCTAAGAGCAGTAAAGCCTAAAAGTCTTTAAACAGGAACAGTTTGTTCATCAAACCTCAAGTTATCCAATTTGCAAATGAAAAATGTGGAGAGCCGGCATTTGCAGAGAGAACTGGCCATAAACGGGGTGCTCAGAAGTGTTTGAAGCAGCGTGTTGGCTCTGCGGGGGGAAAAAAATAAATAAAAAGAAGAAGAAAAAAAGAAATTTCTCACTCTGTGCTCTTTGGAAATGTCACATTTTTGGAGGCGGTGTGAAGGAGGCTGGCTCTCCATACTGAACGTCACTGCTGGCCATTAATATGCAGCAAATAATTAACCCCAGCTTCCCTCACCTCTCACATTCCGTTCACAACAGCACTTAAAACCACTCCACTGGAGCACCGACCAACCTCGACCCAGACAATGGAAGCATGTGGGTATGAAATAGGGAAGGTAAGAGGCCTGCATGCACATGCTCATAGACACACGCATGCATAATCCAAAACGCACACAAGCCATTAGCACAGCAGAGACGTTATAAAAAAGTGTGCTTTCTGAATAGGCGTCTTTGAGTGTTTGTGTTCAAGTGCAGAAGAAGTTTCTAACCTGTCGGATCTCTAAGAGAGCCATGATGTTGACCCCAGATGTCAGCTGATCACTGTTTGGTGGAAGTCAGCTTTGTGTCCCACTCTTCCCACCAGTCGTACTGTTCCCACGGTAACACAGCCTGCATGTTGACAGCAGCCGGTTGCCAGGCAACGGGGCTCTCATCGAGCTTGTTATTAAAACATCCCTGTGCGAGAAAGGAAATAAACTTCACAATCGCAACAAGTCCGGATATGAGTTCCACCACTCACTCCATCACATGAGTTATCCATGGCCATCTTTTCTTCATATTTATTCATTCAAGCATGTTATTCTATTCATTTTGTTATTTTTGTCCTCGTTTCTCCAAATTTTCACTGAAGCTTTCAGATAAAAAAAAGAACATGGGTCAATGACATTTAGAGGCTACAACAAAGAAAAGGAGATATATATAAAAAAAGTTTAAAACACACTTTTTATATTAATGTTGATTTCAAATGGTTTTGAAAAAAAAATGTTATAAAATTTTTTAAGATTCAATTTAGTGATAAGAAAATTATAACCATCAAGTAAAAAGTACATATTTTTCTTACATGTTTTTATCTATTTAAAGTATATATTACTTTGAATAATAATAATTAGTTTATATTATAATGTAAACAAGTTATGATTAAGTTTTTGGGCAGTCACACCCACATGATATTTTGCAACCTGAACAACCTGAAGATAAAAATGTAAAAAAATTGCCAAACCGCTTAAGGTTTTCTTTTTAAAAATTCTACACTTTTAATAAGCTTTTTTGCTTCGTATGATATTAAAACAGTTGCATAACTGTGACAGATTTTTTTTTTACTTCATACCCCCTCAAATATACCAAAATCAAATGTAATACAGAAAATATTTATCATAGAAGAGGTGCAAAAAATCAAAAAAAGATAATTTACCCATATGCTGTTTACCTCAAGGTTGTCTACAACTCGTCTTCATATAGGCTTATTAAAGGTTGTACCATATTTAATTTTTGATAAAAATTAAAACAAGGCTGTGAGGTAGCTTACAGAAGTACAGTGTGCTCAATGGATTGTAGCCTACTGTTGTTTAACAACATACCGATTGTTCGATTGTTTTCCGATAAAAAAGAAAAAAAAAACTTTCACCAGACAAAACTCAATAAAGCAGTTTTTAAGTTGTGAGTTGTGAAAATTATGTGATCTAAAACCTTTATAAAGTGCTTGCGATTGTAAAGACAACAAGTCTATCCAATAAACCGTCGTTTTCAACCGCATTAAACTCAATATGGCGTCGTGTGAGCGTCTGTCAGACTAGTTTTTGGCCCGTAACCCCTGAAGCGATGTATGACTCAGGTTGTAGGAGTATTGTAATCTTAGACGCATTTCATGGTTTAAACAAATTGGGCTGTGCAACAAACTGACGCTCCTCTTCTCTTATATAGAAATCCTCTGACATTTCTCTTTAAAAATGATCGTTTTAGACTTCTAATGCATGACCGGTGTTTTGTTTTGCTCTATCCTCTGCACTCATGCGTCGGGTCAGATGATACTCTTCCACCGCAAATCGATGCGTACGGCCGTCTGCTGAAAGCTAGTTATTATAGTTAATACAGTTTTAAATATGGATATTTTTCTTACAAGAACACATCGCTTCGCTTTTAGAAGGCCTTTTTTAACCCCCTGGAGCCTTATGGATTACTTTTACTATGGATGGATGCATTTTTTGGGGGGGCTTTAAAATGTGGCCCCACAACCATTATAAAGCTTGGAGGAGCAAGGATGTTTTTAAGTATATCTCCAATTGTGTTCGTCTGAAGGAAGATAGTCATCTACACCTAGGGTGGCTTGAGGGTGAGTAAATCATGGGATAATTTTCTTTTTTGGGTGAACTATCCCTTTAAGGTGTGCCTTTAGCCCCGTTGTATTATCTTTGTGGTGCCACTTAGTTTTAAGAAGCTTCAGAAAGTGAAACTCTCTTCAACTGTGTGGATTGACCTTGTATATCATCTATACATAACAATGTATAGATGATATGCAACCGGATTCAAACAGATGTAAGGAGAAACATCAAAGTGTTACTCTTTCGTCCTTTAATCTGTTTTCGTGATCCTCAAAGCACTGGCTGAAATAACCAAAGAAAGACAAACAAATACATAAAAACCCCTTATATTTGCTTTTAGTGGACTTTGATTACAGGTCACTTAAGAGTCTTTGAAGTGTCATGGGACTTACCCGTTTCATCAATGCAATGTCTAATAATATTTCAGACGTCAAGCTTAATCAGCTCCTACATCTGTCTTCATTTTCTAAACATTCGCACAACAAGGCCACATAATACAAAACTGATATTTCTATATCTATTTTTCGCTGTACGTCACTGGTTCTTTGAAAAATGATCTGAAATGCCTGTCTATAACAGTAGACTCTGTATTTAATCTACCAATGTGTATCTTTCCCTCTCTCCACTCTAGTAGTCTTATTGGGAAGGTGGGAACTTAATGAAGTGTGGATGATCGACTCAAACACATTTATCATTGACTTTGACTCCAGTTCGTAGAGTCATGAATAATTTATTGTGTATGAAAGAGAGTTTAGAACCTTGCCGAGGGTTTACGTTTTGTTTTTTTGTGTGTGTGATATATTCCTCCTTGAAGCTTTCCTGGAATTTAGATTAAGCCAGGCCACAGTTGTGGCGCTTAGTGGAGACTCCAACTTCAGACCGGTCTGTGTTTGCAAGCAGATTCCCGTTAATCGGGTATGGATTTCACCCTGCAGGAAGGGATGGGGATTGGCGGAGGTGTTGGCGCAAACACTCAAGTGCACTTTGTCCACTTCTCCAAATTAATTATGAGTATGGGGAAGAGAATAAAGATTTTTGTCATGAGTCACAGACGGCATAAGACCCCTGCTGCCCAGGTGAAAAAAAAATACATTTCTATAATATACTTAAAGTGCTCTATTTTCACGCACTAATTTTGTACTTAATATACAAAATATTCTTCTTTAGTACTACTTAAGATCATCTTAAGAACATCTAAGTGTACTCAACTGTGCTATTTTGAGACAGTATGACATATGAACTAAAATGTGCTTTTAATATACTATCTATAAAAAATATATAGATACTACTTATAGTACATTTGAACCCATAGTGTACTGCAAGTGGTATCTAAATATATTTTTTAAATACAGAGATAGTATATTAAAAGCACATTTAAGTTCATATTTCATGCTGTCTCAAAATAGCACAGTTGAGTACACTTAGATGTTCTTAAGATGATCTTAAGAGGTACTGAAGAAGAATTTTTAGTATATTAAGTACAAAATTAGTGCGTGAAAATAGAGCACTTTAAGTACATTTTAGAAGTGTACTTTTTTTTAACCTGGGTGGTCACCCAGCCACAGACCTGGACTTGACTGACCCTGAGGTTTATTTTGTTAGATAAGTGTAAGATGAAATTAAAAGATGACAAAAGCTTTTTCCAGTCACTATCTTGAAGAGACAAGGGCAAGTTGTGAAAGGGACTATATCTCAGTAACTACAACCTGAATTCTGGAAATGTTGGGATGTTTTTTTTAGTTTTTTTTTTATTTGAATAAAATGAAAACTAAAAGACTTTCAAATCACATGAGCCAATATTTTATTCACAATAGAACATAGATAACTTTACAAATGTTTAAACTGAGAAATGTTAAAATTTGATGCACAAAATGAGCTCATTTCAAATTTGCTATAGGTCTCAAAATAGTTGGGACGGGGGCATGTTTACCATGGTGTAGCATCTCCTCTTCTTTTCAAAACAGTTTGAGGACATCTGGGCATCGTGGTAATGAGTTTCTGGAGTTTTGGTGTTGAAATTTGGTCCCATTCTTGCCTGATATATGTTTCCAGCTGCTAAAGAGTTTGTGGTCATCTTTGACGTATTTTTCGTTTAGTGATGCGCCAAATGTTCTCTATAGGTGAAAGATCTGGACTGCAGGCAGGCCAATTCAACATCCGGACTCTTCTACGATGAAGCCATGCTGTTGTAATAGCTGCAGTATGTGGTTTTGCATTCTCCTACTGAAATACACAAGGCCTTAAATAGAAGTTGTCTGGAGGGGAGCATATGTTGCTCTAAAACCTCTTGTAGGGGAATTTTACAGTTAAAGACCCAAAAGACCAGATATTATGAATGAGGACCATTAAACATTTGTTATGTTATCTATGTTCTATTGTGAATAAAATATTGGCTCATGTGATTTGAAAGTGTTTTAGTTTTCATTTTATTCAAATTCTAAAAACGTCCCAACATTTCCGGAATTCGGGTTGTAGAAGATCTTAAGTCAAAAGTCCGATTGCACATGCTTGCAATTACAATTGTTGGTTTTCTACACCGGCTGAAAATTTTAACTTCAATTACAATCTTTTTTTTAAATAATTAATCCTCAAATTATTAAATACTTTCATACAAAAAAATCTTGATGACCGCCAAACTTTTCAATGGTAGTGTACAGTACTTATGAGAACTTCTCCATATAGTGTAAAACAGTGCTCTATACCTGCCCATTGAGAAACAGACAAAAATAAAGAAATGGAGAAATGTTCACTAGACTAATGTATTTTGATGCTGGTGTTAAATATGTTTCTATGATGTTCTCAGCAAGCATTTTAGTAAGATCTATCAGGGCATGTTTTAATTTATGTACCAACTTTTTATTCTAACTCCCTTTTGGGGATCTAAAGGGAAGTATATTACACAATTCATAGGCACAGTCCCACAGGAGCAACCTGGGATTAAGTACCTTGCCCAAGGCCACAGAGGTGATAGGAAGGTATTTTAAGCATATAGTAACTTTCCAGTTTCGAAATCACTCCTACTTGAAATAGAACCAGCAACCTTTTAGCTAGCAGGCTAGATTCATAGCCATTGGACCACCACAACTCTTTACACTCCCTCATCATTCCTGGCTCTAATTACACTAGATCATCAGACAATGAGGTTATGACATAAATCATGGCAGCTCATGAGGACAGTCTTTGATTCATTTCTCAATCGGAGACACATACACACACGTATTCATAGTTCACAATGGATGGCAGCAGCTTTGAGATCAGAAATATGGGTCTGTACCCTGAAGACTGTTTTGATCCCTGTATTAGTGGGGTGCAAGTAGGTCATACCATCTTGCAATACCCATGACAGTGTGACAGTAAAAATCTGTTTTCTGAAAGCATGGGACTTATATAGCATTACACCTGGGGCCATCCGCCTCTTCGCCTGAAAACAGACTTTGAAAGAGGAAATGTTCCTTCAATGAATTGTCACATTAAGCATTTGTTGGTTTTGCTCACTCTCTCTCTCTCTTTCTCTCTCTGTTTTTGCCAATGCTTTCCACAGCACAGTGGGTGGGGTAATATTAAAGACTATCAGCGATCCCTTGTTCTCCCTATTGAAGGGAAAGAAAACTAAACAAAAGAATAAAACAAAAACACGGAGGAAATCAATTATATTTCAGCTGCGGCTGCCGTCTCAAGCCCCGGAGACCGGCGCAGTCAACAGCAAACTTTATTCATTAATGCAAAATGTAATCAGAGACTCCCTCCTCTGAAAACACCAAATCAAAGTAATTCATTATGTGTAAATAAAATATACAGATACTCTTAAAGGCTCTATTATGTTTTAATTTCACCAGTCATGAGAAACGTCCCAAATGAGATGTTATGAGTGTAGAATGTAGTTCGTAAACAATTAGATTCCATCCCAAAGGGACGAGAACAATCTTACGCCACGGAGCCTGGTAGAAAAAGGCCGACCTACGCATCTCCTGCTCTCTCAACCCCTTATTAAAGCTATTATCATCTGTCTGATTGTTTCATACGCAGGGACATTACCAGGAGTCTCCTCAGAGTATCTCATTTCATGACAAAAACAAAGTAGTCTTTATCGGAGATGCAGACATGCGGTAAGCTAAGACTATGCAAAGTATGAGGAAAAAAGAGAACGCAATTAAACAAACATTCAGACTTAAATGCATCCGGTTATTCAGGTATAATTCATATCAAACTATAAATAACAAAAACAGGACATAGAAATATTCTCTGAATAGGAGTCAAAACTCATTGCAGCTTTAGTGAAGGCCTGAAGGGCAAAGTGGAAACAAATTTTTGAAGTGTCTCTCTGTGTCCCTAAAACCTGATGGAGAATTAGTCATGGGTTCCCTCGGGAATTTTGAATGGGTTTTTAGAATAGCAAATTGGATTTATGAGTAAAATACGGTCTGTGGATAACATTACTCAGGGAGACATTCATGTTTTTTTAACAACATAAATTACTTTACAGCCATTCCTCAAATGTGAATTTTGAAAACGTCACGCAAGCATGTGACATGACTTGATAAGTTGCTACAAAGCATTCAAGCAATTGTCAAATTCAAGCAAGAACAGTAAACTCAAATCATAAATGATTGAGGTATTCCATATTAGTAACTTATTTAAAACATTAAATCAACAGATGTAATATTCTTCTAGTAATCATAAAATGTAGTTTTATATCTTGAGGCATTTTTTGGTGTTTGCTGATGTCTCGTTTGAGGGGTTGTATCAGTTGCAAAATGAATAATATTACTGTTAAATCATCTGTATCCAGACAGGGATAGACAGTTTCAGTGAAATGACTCCCAGTATCAACATGGGTTGTAACTCATGGTGAGAGATTGCTCAAAACTGGGCATGCGTCGAACACCTGTGTATGCGTACGAGTTAAATGAAGTATATTTTCCAAAGCTGTGCGTTCGATTGTGCGCGTACACTAGCGTACGTGTAAAAAAAAAAAAATGTATACCCAGGGCTTAAGCTCTTGTGTTTTCACCTTACTCTGCAAGGCTCCTTATGAGCCTAAGAAAAAGTAAATGTGCCCCGACTGGCCAAAGTTGACATTGTGTGTTTATTGTTAGTCAGAAGCAGTTATGCAGTGGTGTTTTTTTTTTTTCAATTTTGATATAGTAAAGTAATGGTACTTAAGAAAAATCACCTTGACCTTTAGTACTTGCATAAATAACAAACTTTTCACCTTGAATTATTTTTTTTTTTGATTTTTCAAAAACCACTCAAAAGGATGTGCACCTATTTTTCTTTCTTTCTTTTTTTTCTGTAGAGCAAAAAAATTACAGCAAACTACATCACCACTGTGTGGATGAATGCCAGAATTGCAAAACCGTGGTTTAAACATTTAAAGGCACAACAAAATCAAAATACAGGCAGGGGGAATCAGAATTTCAGACAGACAGAACAACACACAAATAAAATAAGCTCTGTGTTCTTACATGGACTCAACAACGTAGTATGACCTGCATAAAAAGTAATTTGTTCTCTAAAAGCACAAACGGTCACATAAGCTTACTTAAAATTACTTTCATCTTTCCTTCTTTATATTAGAAGCTGCTACCGTTATGATGAGCTAGACAGCAATGTCCTTTTGACTATCATAAGTAATTTACATTAATCCAAGGGATGTGGAGTACTGCACGCTTTCACAGCACACAATAAACACACATCAATGCAAACAGCATTGTGAGGTGGCATTCAGATTTTGATTACAGGAATTGGTGACTGTGCTTGTAAAATCCATGTTTCATTTTACCAGCAGGAAAATGGGCTACAGTCACACTTTCAAATGAGATTGACAGATTTCCAAAACTACTGTTTGAGGACACAAGAAAAACATGTGGTTAATTTATTTTCCTCACAGGGATGAAAAGTGTCAGGTCTAATTTGAAAATAAATCAAAGTTATTCAAAACTTTTTTTTTTTTTTTTCTATGGTGACTGTACAGAAGATTGTTTGGGGGCTTGCGTCATTAATTCTCTGACAGCTCGGCATGCCCCTGTTTCCAATCACAAGAGCACTGCAGGTAACATCCATCTCTTATGTAAAGGGAAATTTTGATAACATGCAACATTGCCAAGCCTGTCCATCACCCACCGCAATTTTCTTTTGTTCCTGACCTCAGGGTGGCCATAATCATTTTCCCTCTGATGTGCAGCCATGCATGATGTGCAGTATACACCTAAAATGTCACAGCAGAAATTATACAGTATATAACTTACACTGATTTTGTCCTTTGTATTGCTGTCACTTAGATATCATATATGACACTTCGCACAGGATCTCAAAATTCTGTTGATCTAAATTTTAGTGTTACAGAAAATGTTGAACTTTAATCTTTGGAGAAGGACTGGATTCATTTGTTTGAAATTCTACAGTCAGGTTTTTTTTTTTTTTTTTCCTACTCTGCAGTGTAGATGAAAATGTCAGGACGATTCCAGTGCGGATGTTCCTGCAACAAGCATCTAAAATATTGACTACACATAGTGATCAACTCCTTTCTTTATACCCATGGGTCTGATTAGCATTCCCTGATAGAATACGACTTAGGAGTGGGAGTATGGGAAAGCCGTAAACGGAGAGAAAATGGACGAAATACGGAAAGAATGGCTTTGATACCGTGCAATTAATGTTGTTAAATTGAACTGAGTGATGCTCCTTCTTAAGGGATCTTTTAATTACTCACTGAAATGCAGAACTCCCTTTCTTTCTTCCTCTTTCTCCATTCGATCTCTCATTCTGAAGTTAGTGTACCCCGAGGGGAGATGAACAGATAGCTATGCAGCAAATTAAATGGTTCGTTATTAAGCGCCAAGTCCAATTAAAGCAGGTGTCATTAAGCACTGTTTATCTTAATGATGAACCTAATGAATATTACCTCTTTTTCGTACCAAAATGTTGCATTCTTCCACATATCCCTCCTTTTAGTCCCCCCTCCCGTCCTTTCTTCCTATCCTCTCTTCTCCTCACCATCCCCAAAGCAGAATTATTAGAGAAATTGGCAGCATCACAAACCATCTTACGTGCGTGCTAGAAAGAAGCTGACTGTCCTTTGAAGATTTTTTTTCTCCTCTTCAGTTGCGAGGGGTGAAAATGGAACTGTATGTTTTTGATCAGTGGGATGACACGTTAGGCCCCGCGCCGCTTTGATGAAGTTGTCTTGCATGGCGCTGGATGTAGTTCAAAACCACTAGATGCGGAGAGAAATGTCGTGGGTGAGGAAAGCCTTGACCCTGACGGTATAAAGGGAATGGAAGAGGGGGGAAAAGCGAGAGGGAGAAAGTTAGAGGCAGAGGACACCAGACAGGGCATTGTGCTTTTCATGTTCCCATCAAGTTTGTTTTTTTCAGTTAAATGAATTTGAATACTTTTACAGAACTTGGCAGATTAGTATTTCATGGACACTTTATAAAATAGCTATTTTACAGTGGTGTAAAGTACCTGAGTAACAATATTTCAGAACTATTCTGAATTAAAGGGTTAGTTAACTCAAAAAAATAAAATTCTGTCATCATACTCACCCTCATGTCGTTCCAAACCCGTAAGACTTTCAGAAGTTGCGATAGTCTTTTCTTCCCTATTGTGATGTATATCCGAGTGAAGCGGCTTCTCTAACAAGAAAAAAAATGTACAGGGCGGGACTTGATTTTTTGTCCAATTGGAATCGATTGGCTCATTGTGGTTTGCTATTGCTGTGATCTCATGTGAGTGACAGACTGTCCTGCCCTCGTGCCAGTAAACACGTCATCAGAGAAGAGAAGAGGTGTCACTGCAAGAGGGAAAGGGAATTATTTTGATTAAAGATTATGAGGGCATATGAATTAAATAAATAAATAAATGATGTGCACGGATAAATAATTGTGACCCTGGACCACAAAACCAGTCATAAGGGTTTTCAGTTGAAATTGAGATTCATACATCATCTGAATAAATACGCTTTCCATTGGTGTATGGTTTGTTAGGATAGGACAATATTTGGCCGAGATACAACTATTTGAAAATCTGGAATCTGAAATATTGAGAAAAATATTGAGAAAATTGCCTTTAAAGTTGTCCAAATGAAGTCCTTAGCAATGCATACCCACTCACGAAAATACATTTTTGATATATTTATGGTAGGAAATTTACAAAAAATGTACATGGAACATAATCTTTGCTTAAAGTCCCCCTGAAATCAAAATTTAAGTTTTTTAGGTTTTAGTATGAATATGTTAGCCTTAATGTCATGAATAAGCTGGTGTGTTCCAAATCAATGACAAAATTCGCATTTAGGAGATATAAGCATTCAAAACTTACACTTCCGCTAAAGTGGATCATGGATTTTCATGACATCACATCACACTTCAGCTTCTCATCAAATCTTCAGTCCAATCAAATGCTCTCTAGAATCTGAAGTCCCACCCCCTCCTACACTATCAACAGACTCTGAAGCTGCGTCTGAAATCGGTCATTTGTTCACACATTTACTAGTTTTTACAAGGTGAATGGCACATAGTGCACTATATAGAGAATAGGGAACGATTCACAGTGTAAATATGCTTTCCATTGACGCGAATGAAGTCCGTTTCCGCGTTAGTATAACATGAACCGCCGCAGCGCGAGCACAGTCTGCTTTGGGACACGAGAGCACAGAGAGGATCGTATCCGCGAGTCGGCTCAGACCACGAAAGGTATCGGACCCATTTAAATTCTGCACAGAATGCTGTATTTTAAAGTGATATAGAGGACATTAGGAGGATAAACTGTTAGATATTAAAAGGAAACAGAGGTTTTACTGAGTTTAACGGCTCTGGCCGAGCTGTGATATACTTCAGCGGGCCTTTAATATCCTAATGATAATTTTGACCCATACAATGTATTGTTGGCTATTGCTACAAATATACCTGTGCGAATTATGACAGGTTTTGTGGTCCAGGGTCACAATTTATAATAAATACTGCAATATTCCATAAAAATAAGAATTGTCCATTTTGATTTAATGAAATCTATGTTAGTGTAAAATGTAATTAGCCACAACTACAGTCATTCGTCCTTGAGAACAAATGTCTCATCAGTCACTGTTACACAGAGGGTATGAAACTAATCAGTCAGTGTCTTAATGGCCAGAACTGTTTAAGACACCAAAAAAAGCAGCTTCCAAAGCAATATAATGTCACATCTAATGAAAGAAATTCAAGTGAGATAAACAAATAATCAATGACTATGATGATTATTCATAAGTTAAAAACACACACACGCACAGGTTTGTTTTGCTATCAAAGTGAGGACATTCCATAGGCATAACAGTTTTTATACTGTACAAACTGTACATTCTATCCCCCCACACTACCCCTAAACCTACCCATCACAGAAAACATTTTGCATTTTTACAGTTTTAATAAAACATTGTTTAGTATGTTTTTAAACCTATTTAAATATGAGGACTGATGAAATGTCGTCATAAAACATGTTTACGTCATAATACCCATGTCATTATACAAATTTGTGTACTCATAAATCATGAAAACAAGCACACGCACACACACTCAGGTTTGTTTTGCTATCTTAGTGGGGACTCTCCATAGGCGTAATGGTTTTTATACTGTACAAACTGTATATTCTATCCCCCTACACTACCCCTATCCCTAAACCTAACCATCACAGAAAACATTCTGCATTTTTACATTTTCAAAAAAACATCATTTAGTATGTTTATTAATCCATTTCCCTCGTGGGGACCGCTGGCTGGTCCCCACAATGTAGGTGAACTCAGGTTTTTATTAGTAATATAAACAGGAACACACACACACACACACACTTATTACTATAGCAAGTACATGTAACATGTAACAAATACTGTAAAATAAAGTGTTACTGATTGTTGGTGACTACATTTCAATTGATCAGAAACTAAAAAATATATATAAATGGGTATTTAACCATGTCCTAATGAGATTGTGTGTGTGTGTACTTGATGACCCCACAAAGTACGAAAGATACTATAGACCTATACCTAAACCTATCCATCACAGGAACCTAATGTAATTCTAACATTCTAACATACAGTACATTATATATAATATATATAGTCTTAGGCATGTTAGTATTTTCACCCCAAATAAATGGATTTAATTTATTTATATATTTTGCTGTAGTGTGTCAGTAGAAAGTATCAGTTTACATTTCCAAACATTCCTTTTGCCATTAATTGCAATAATCCAGTGAGATTTTTGTAGGAACAGGGAGTCTGACAACAGCCGGTATGCTCCACATGAGATCTGATCTCCCCATCATCGAGTCTGTCTGGGATTACATGAAGAAACTGAAAAAACTGAGACAGACTAAATCCAGAAGAACTGCGGCAACGTCTCCAATACGCTTGAAGAAACCTTCCTGCAAAGCTACCTGAAAAACGATGTGCAAGTGTACCTAGGACAAAAGCTGTTTTAAAGGCAAAGGGTGGTCACACCAAATATTGATTTGATTTAGTTAATAGAAGTTAATTGATAAATAAATCTATTTATGACATTATTTTTGAAAGCATTCTTACTTTACAGCATTTTTACACAAGTGCCTAAAACTTTTCACAGTACTGTAGCGTTGGAGGTAGGTTTCTTCAAACGTATTGGAGACGTTGCTGCAGTTTTTCTGGATTTAGTCTGTCTCAGTTTTTTCAGTTTTATTCATGTAATCCCAGACAGACTCGATGATGGGGAGATTTATGTACTGTATGTTTATATAAATATATATATATATATATATGTTTTAACATTCTTATAAGAATGTTAGAATTACGTTAGGTTCCTGTGATGGGTAGGTTTAGGTATAGTGTAGGGAAGGGCCATACTATAGTGACTTTTAAGATTTTGTCAAACATTCTTATATTTGATTTTTGAGATGTTGTCTTTGTGGGGTCTGACTGAAGGACCCCACAACATCATAAATTCCTGATCTTACTATCTTAGTGGGGTCATTTCGACCCCACAAAGTAGTTTAAACAAGGGTGTATGTGTGTTTGTGTGTGTGTGTGTGTGAGAGAGATGGAGCTCTCTGAATGCCTACTTGGTGCTCTTTGAAATTTCCGTCCAACCACTGGCTGTGTGTGCTCTCTTTTCAACACCTCAGGAAAAAGCCATTACCGTCAGGCCTTCTGTAAACAAGCCCCGCCGCCTGTTTGTGTTCGTCACAGCTAAGGACCTGTTGTAATAGTTTTTTCATGGTCATTTCACACAATCAAATTATGCCAAGAAAATGCAGTGAGGGAGAAAAGAAAAAAGTTAGCACTCACCAGCTATGGAATAAATAAGAGAGGCAGGGGGTTGGCGATGGAACGAAGCAAATGGAAATGTTTTTTGGGGGAGTTTTAATCAAAAAACGGCGGACTGATGAATCATAATGTGATTTTTCCCCCTTTTTTTTTTGCTCTGAAAACAGGGCATTATTTATCCTGGGGTAAAACTGCTGTGAAATTGGAAGAGAAGGGCTGGTGTGACTCGCAAAAGCTGTTCAGATATGGAGACTGCCAACACACTGAGATGGTTACCACACAGATGCAGTTACCAAAAAAAAAAATTACCCAAGAACTGTGGAACTGTTAATAAATGTGGCACCCAGTTTCATTTCAGTCTCTTGTCTACCTGTACTGCCCTTTCAACTAAATTAATTAATTAAAAACTATATTAAAATAAAACAAATATGTAAATGAAGAAAGAAAATAAAGAATAAAGAAATATGGTAACACCTCAGTTTAGGGTCCAATTCTCACTATTAACTAGTTGTTTATTAGTCTCAGCCTCAGATATCGTGCCCATGGACCGTTGGCTGAACATCTGATGCATATGGCACACTTAAAGGTGGTACAGAGGATGTTTTGTTTTATAAATTTTTGCAATATTACTTGAAACTGTCTTTACTAGCTGATAAAAGACTATTTATTAGGTGCACTGAAAGGAATATTATTAATATACATCATCTGTGCACGAGGTAGGGCCTTAAAAACATCAGCCAATAGTTTACGCGATCATCGCGTAAACGATTGGCCCTCTGGCTTGTCAATCACTGCCATTACGTTCCTTGTGAGAGACGTGCGCGCTCCAGTAACTTTACACAGTCGCCGCATGCGCATAGCGCATGAATCTCCGTCGTTAGTTTCAGTTTGTTTTCATTGTCGCTCCTGCTTTCCTCCTCGAATTTGCACCATGGAAGAGAAGAAACCCGAAGGAGGACGCAAAAGAAAGACTTTTTTTGAAGTCGCTGAGAAGAGGAGAAAATTGTCAGAAGAACGTAATCTAACCAGAGTCGTTCTTGGAGAAACATTTCAACGCTGGAGAGCAATGAAGGAACAGAGAGGTGTCAAGACAGATGCGCAGTTCGCAAAAATTCTTCTCGACAGGTAACAGTGATTATTCTTTCTTTGTGGAATAATTATTGTTGTACTGTTATTCAGGTATATCGACGTTGTTCTTGTACTGTAGTTGTAAGGCAGTGACCAGTCTGCTAAATACTACATGCTAGTTGAAATGGGAGTAGCGTCAACTGAGCTACGTCTTATGTGTTTATTATCATATCATTTCACACCCCCCAAAATGTTTTTGTTAGGAGTAACAACTGCAGATTATGAGTTACCTGCGGTGAGTCCGACATAATGAATCCACTGACACGACACAGCATATGCCGGTGGTAAACAAACACTCGTGTTCCAATACTCGTGCACGAGTTTTGGGAGGCGTTCCCTAGAAATGAGCTGTGAAGGAGGGGGTATGTTCTTACGCATGCGCTCATTTCAAAAACTCAGTAACAGTCTTTGGATTCTCAGTCAATGAAAAAATCCTCTCTATCACCTTTAAGTCGCACACACACTTAACGATTGTAAGGCCGATTATGAATGTAAATTGATACTTATGACTGATCGCGCTCAAACGCGTCCAATCAGAGCCAGTTGCGATTACAGTCGGTGTTCAAATATAAATCTGCTTCAGGAGCAGGAAAAAATCGCTGTATGTTGAGCATAGTCTTAGAATGTTTTAGCTATAGTCATTAAATGTGTGCCCGGCTTAATAACACAGCGAATGCCGGTGGTAAACACTCGTGTTCCAATACTCATGCACGAGTTTTGGGAGGCGTTCACTTGAAATGAGCTGTGAAGGAGGGGGGTTGTTCTTACGCATGCGCTCATTTAAAAAACTCAGTCGACGAAAAGATCCTCTGTACCACCTTTAACTGGAACACTTCAGGATATTCGAAGTCGTCGGTTGGTTGAATTCTATAGGATGTCCAGGAGACGTGTGTCGCGTTCTTTAACCATAGATATACATAATAAAGGCTAGATGTCTCGTCCGCACTGCTGGCCAATGGAGGTCGATGTCCGCACCTGGCGGCCATCTTGTAACAGTCAGCTCGCTCACTCGTAAAATTGTGTTTTAATGGTGCATGTACTTTTTAAATAACCATAACTTGCTCAATTTTCTACCGATTATCAAACTGTTTGATGGAGATGTACTTATGACACTGCATACTTATGAATAATTATAACCATGGACTTCCATATGAAAATAACATTGAACAGAACAGATAGGTGCAATGAATACCTTGTACACACTCACAAGGTATTTATGTTAAATCAATATATAGGCTACTAAAACTCAGTGTACAGAATGGCAACATGATATATATATATACACTTTTATAATATGAATATTACTATTAAAATAAAATAATTTAAATTATTACATGTTTATTTTAACTTCTTCAGGGTTGGGCCATTTACTAGGCTTTTCCTCTCGACATTGCACTGTGCCTACTTCAGAGATCACTGTTCCAAAAAAAAAAAAAAAAAAAGGTGTCCAAAAGAAACATTCTGCGATTGTGTAAACAAACTTGTAAAAAGCTTTGGGTCAGCAACAATCTTGAAATACTATTATGTCATAGCCCCGCTGTTCCTGTGTAACAGGACCTGTATTGTACATACATCCACTAAGTAACTAACGATTATCCCAAATATAATCATAATATTGTCATATCTTACAGGTGAAAGGTGATCCCACGGGCTCTCGTTTTGAGACTACGGCGATTGGAGCATCCGTAGGCTGCACAAAAGTCTGGCATCTTCTCCTTTAAAGCCAGCAATTTCCTGTATCATAATGTAAGATGTTTTTAACAAACCAAACCGATTGGAAATCATGTGCAACTTAAGTTATATTGAAAAGAAAGAGCAATTCTGCCTCTCCCACTGATGTAAAATTGTTGGGTAGCAGCTAAACTGTAACTACTAGGTCTCACTCAAAGCTTCTTGTTATTAGCCAGCTAATAACTACAACCACATCCACAAAGACTGTAATTTAGACAAAAGATATTGTTGTCATAATATCGTTATTGGTGTCAGTAAAACCTATATAATTGAACAGCTCGATTGTGGTCTCAGCCTTGATAACTGACGTTAGAGACTCCGCCGTAAGACATCTAGCCTTTATTATGTATATCTATGTCTTTAACGGTCTGCCTTGAAACAAATGACTTGACGGCAATCCCCCTTGCAGAAGAAAACCGTCATGTTTACAACTGTGAGAATGAACGCTTACCAGGATCAACTAAACGCTGGATTTTCAAATGTATGTGAAGTTCACGGCTCCATTGTTGCAGTAAACTTGCACAACTTTCTTATGAATAGTTTATGAGGCAAGCCGGTCTGTTATGGACATCGACTTTACATTTTCACTCCCCTAAACATGACGCGGAATAAAACGAACTGTGATTGGTTGCATTACATGTCAGTCAAACGCCCTCTTTGGCGGTCCTTGGCCAATGAAAGCTGCGATAGTGTCCAGACCTTCTGGCGTCAGTCTGAAGATCTGGCTGCAAGAGACTAGTTGTTTATTAGCATGCATATAGGATATTGGTTGTTTATCACTTATAAAGCACATATTAATGCCTTATTCTGCATGACCATATTCTACATTCCTTAATCCTACCCAATACCTAAACTTAACAACTGTCTTACTAACTATTAAAAAGCAGTAATTAGGAGTTTATTGAAGAAAAAGTCATAGTTAATAGTTAGTTAATAGTGAGAATTGGACCCTAATTTAAAGTGTAACTGAATATGTATTATATACAAACCAGGTAGTGCTACAATCACAGGCCCTCACTGTAAAAAATGATCATGATTTTAACAGTAAAAGACTGTAAAAATGCTAAGGTAAAAACTGTTAATTGGTTAAAGGTTTTTTTTTTTTAATCAGTTATGTTCATTATGGTTTTTACATCTAATTTTGTTAAATTAATGTTTATTGCTTTTTTCTTTTTTCTTTTTTCTTTTTTTTTATGTCAAGTGTGTTACCATGTTTGTGTGAATTACACTGTGCACCTTCTATATAAAGTTTAAATCCCGTCTGGCTAGCACGCTTCCCATAATGTTTACTCGTTAGGTCATCAGTAGGCTGAGAGTAGGTGGTCTTTTGTGGATCTTCAGATGCATATGACCATATGAGCGTCTACACCACGAAAGCAATCCGGTTGAAAATGTTTTCAACTACCTCTGAAAGTGGTCAAAAGTGGTCAAGCTTTTAGACCCTGTTCACACCTGTATTTAGCATCGTCCACTTGTGATCGGATTGATGAAAAGCTTCTTAATACAGATGTAAACAGGGCCACAGTGAATTGTGGTCCTCATTTGGGAAATCCAGAGTTTGAATGTGTACTACGTTGTAACCAGACCCCATTCCCCCCATTTCCAGTTTGATATCTGTTCTACTGTCTCGGTCAATAAAAAGTGGCAAAAAATCCCCCGAAATAGACCTAAAATTTCAATGTTCAAGGAGACTTGATCTCAGTACAGTATCTTATTATAGTTTCAAAAAAATGTACAAATCAGATTACGAACTAATACGGACTACAGCTCGTACAATAACATCAGCCAGAACGCCTCAATGAAAGCACATCTCTGAAATTTAAAATCCTCTTTTTATGTTTCATAACAATTTCGCCCAGTAGCTTCATCCATCGTGTCTTTCACCTAAACACCATCGGGCTGTCGTTTTTAAATGGGTTGATTTGATATATGTGTTTATTCAGGGTGTGGGTATATGTGAAGCCTGTGTGTGTGTGTGTGTCTGGAGCTCTCTGAATCAGAGTGTTAATTATGAGACTAGGCTCTTCTCCAGACAGAATTCCAGCATTAGTATGGGCTGGTAGTGAAGACTTTAATTTATCCCCTGGTGCATTGGACTGGCAGATCAGCTTCCTCTATAGTTCATGCTACACAGACCCTACGGCCAGAAGTTGTATTATTTCCTATTACATTTGAAATTACCCCACGTCTCCAAAATATTACATTTATTAACCTCTCTAACTGCACACCTACTGTTTAAAAATTCTTGCAATAATATCATTCAATGGCTGTAACTCAAGCAGTGAGTCACAAGTGCTCTTTACTGCTATGTGAAACACATTAATGATACTGTCATTTCAAGTACTTTGCTTTAATAAACTGTGTTGGCGGTTACTATTGTATAGCATTTAAGTTTTAGTAAACTTGTCTGAATTAAACTGTTGGTGGTTAATTTTGTATAGCATCTAAGTTTTAGCAAATTTGTTCTTTGGTATGTATGACATTTTTATACGATATATATATATATATATAGCCTGCCTGAGTGATTAAGAAGGTTTGGTACACTCTAAAAAATGCTGGGTTAAAAACAACCCAAGTTGGGTTGAAAATGGACAAACCCAGCGATTGGGTTGTTTTAACCCAGCGGCTGGGTAGTTTTATTTAACCCAAATATTGTTTAAAAATTACTGTATTTCTTGCTTAAAATGAACCCAAAATATGTTGGAAATTAACATTTATTAATGTGTTTAATAAACAAACATTTATTAATACTTTTTTGAATAATATTTAAACAATAAACATTTATTAAATTGCTTATTAATAAATGCTCATCTTTTTGATTATTATTGTTGCCTCTACACTCTAAAAAAAGCTGGGTTCAAAACAACCCAAGTTGGGTTGAAAATGGACAAAGACATATAGTAATTTGTAAACAATTGTTGGGTTAAATAAAACTACCCAGCAGGTTGGGCAAACATTTAACCCAACTGCTGGGTCAAAACAACCCAATCGCTGGGTTTGTCCATTTTCAACCCAACTTGGGTTGTTTTTAACCCAGCATTTTTTAGAGTGTACGACTGATTGGAAATTTTACATTTAGATTTGCCTTGATTTTCATCCTGATCCACTGAAACTCTACATTTAACTGTCGGCATGTTGTGAATATCCTTGTTTTGTTTTTGTTCTAAAAATAATAATAAAATAGAAGAAAATAAGGGATAAAACAAGAAGTAAATTAAGGTACTGTCCAAAATGATCAGATTTATAGTTAATGTCCAAAGCACATTGAAGACTAAGGATAGCACTTTTTGTATTATAATAAACATTTGGTCAATAAACATAACATTTTCTAATTATATTTCCAAATAATATATATTTTTTTTTAAATATTGGTAACACTTTATAATAACTGGACAATATGAATCATTAATTAACATTAGTAAATAGTCATTTCATCATTTATAAAGCATTAATAGAAGTAAGCAGTTTATAAATACAGCTATAAATGTTTTTTTCTTAATGTGTTTATCTATAATGTGTTTAATAATTGTATTTTCATACTTTATTAATGTTCAAATTTATAATTTCTAAATTAAGTATTACATTATTTACAGACCAGTTATTTAGGAGTTGTCAGTGGTTCATAAGATCATTTAGAAAGTGTAAATGATTAATAAACTATTTAAATGTACATTTATACATCTTATTATTTAGGCATATAGTAATAGCTACTCAGTGGGTTAATAAATGCTTCAAATAAATACTATATAAATAAATACTCCTACTGTAATTCATGATTAATTCAGATAGTTATAAAAAATTTAGTAGTTGTCAGTTAACTGTGAGCTCATATAAAGTGAGGACTATTTATGCCTTGTAAAGCTTTTACAAAGCGGATTTACAGTCATTTTTTGCATCTTGAAATAAATATTTCTATGTTCTGAATATCGCTCTGTGTTGTTTGTTTCCTTTTTCTGTTCAGAAGATAAATGAGCCTTTAAATCTCCTAAAAGCTTTACGGGGCATAAATAGTCCTCACTTTATATGAGCTCACAAAAATAGTTAACTGACAACTACTAAATGTTTTATAACTACCTGAATTAATCATGAATTACAGTAGGAGTATGTGTTAATAAAGCATTTATTAACACACTGAGTAACTGAATAATAAGATGTATAAATGTACATTTAAATAGTTTATTAATAATTTACTTACAATTTCGAAATGATGAACCACTGACAACTCCTAAATAACTGATTTGTAAATAATGTAATACTTAATTTAGAAATGATCGATTGTTCATTAATAAATGTATTAAACGTTATAGATATGCTTATAAATCAAGAATAAAGCATTTACAGCTATATTTATAAACTGTTTATTAATGTCTATTAATGTAGGGACAATTCTTTATAAATGATGAATTATCTATTTACTAATGCTTAACTAATGAATTATAGTGAGTTATTATAAAGTGTTACCTAAATATTTTATTTATCTTAAATATATGCATGTATATTATTGTCTGATCAAATGCTCTCTAAATTTTAAATTGTCCTTCATATATTGTGCAATCATAAAGCAAGTACAGCAAAATCGTGGTTCATGGCTGATGTACTAAAGCCTGTTGGCTATTTTTAAAACGTGGCAATCCCCCTTGATAAATCCTGTAATAGAAAACAAGAAAACTGAGCTTGTCAAGCGATTTCATGAGTCTTTAAGAGGTTGTATTGGATCTAAATGCACTTCATTGGTCAGCAAACACAAGATGGTGCATACCTTTTAGCTTGAGTTTGACCAATGATGAAGAGCATTTCCATTCTGATTGGTAGAAGTGATACAGAGGGTCTCTTTGGAGGGGAATCAATCCAGATTAGCACATAGACACACACATACACAGCCTACACACACAACAAAACATGCCTGGTGAATTACCCTAATGGAATATACAATCTGATCTAGCCTGCTCAAAGCAGTATGATGAATGGACCTGAAGCTCTGTGGAGTGAGAGTACACGAGAGTGATTGAGGTCCATCCATAACAAACAGTGTTGTCAGGTTCAGGATTTAAATTACAGGAGGCTATTAGTGAAACAAGCCACCGCGTTAAAGCTACACTTCCTCCCGCCCTCCCTTCCGCCATCCCTCCTAACTCAAAAGGAATAAGTGGGCAGAATCAACTTCGCCGACATCTATCAAGTGAAATGAGTTTGCAGAAGGCAAGGACCCAGCTCACGCTCAAACAAACACTTCAATCGTGCCCCGCATTCAAGGGGAGAAATCTCTCTTTGAACTGCACTTGTGTGTGCATCTGTGCGTTCCTTAATTCTTATAATGGTTTTAATGCAATCAATGTGAACAAAGTCGTCGATTTGATTCTTTATTTGTTGGTTAAAAGGAGAGAACGAGAGGTCAGGCTTGAAAACATTCAGTGATTACAGACAGACAGGCAGAGTGTTGCCCCGATGGCACGTTCATTAGTCCAAACTGACCTCTGAAGCTTCATGCTGTTAATAACAGGCAATGGAAACCAAATTGGCACTCATATATGTGTGAGATTCTCCCTCTGGCTTCTTTGAAACATTCTGTGTCTCATTTTAGCTAGTATGTAAGGAGGGTGTATAGTGTATGAATGCAGATGCTGGTATGTGAGACCTGCTGTGTTCCAGGTATCTGCTAATTGGATATCCTGCAGTGTGGACTGACTTTTTTATTTTATTTAAAACATCACAGGAATCGGACCTTATCGACAGCTGAGCCAATCAACAGAATTAAAAGACCGATTTTTTTCCTGGTGAAAAAAGAAAAATATGGCAAGATGTAAATGAGGAACTTAGAATTGAAACAAAAATAATAATAATAATAAAATAAAAAAAGAGAAAGTAAAAATAAGTGATCAGGAAACATTATCACTGTAATGAGGGGTCAGTGGAAAGTGGATCCATGTGCAGCTTTATTAAAACACAGCAGTATACAGACAAGGGCAAGGCAATACCGTAATCAAAGACAGGCAAAGGTTGAGGCTGGCAGCAGAGGATCAGAATCGGGTCACAGGTGAGGATCGAGACAGGCGGCGAACAAACACAGATCAAGATACAGGCAAGGATCGAGGTAGGCGGCAAAGGTTCAGCACGGATAAACAGTCCAGGTAATAACAAGAAGGCAGTCCACAATAAACGCTCAGAAAAGATCACCATAGCAAATCAAGACTTCGCGATGAGCTTGTGTGTGTGTGTGTCTTAAATAGCGTGGGTGTGATGCAGTGCAGGTGTAAGCACAATCAGTCCCAGGAATGAGGGCCTATGGGAAATGGAGTCCGAATCATGTCGAATCAATATTCCGGTGATGGCTCCCTCCGGTGGTCCGGAGGATGAACCGTGGGAGCCACATTCATGACAATCACACTTTTCCTAATTAATTTTCCCTTGTGTCTTGAGCGGAGCTAGGACATTGTTCAATGACTATTATAGAAACATCTACCTAAATGAATACCAGAGATGATAAATCATCATGGATTGGATCATAGATCAGCATTTGTTTGAATGAACAAGACTCTAATTGCACAATCTTAGTACCAATCATAAAGGGATTTTTTTTTTTAATGCAAATGACTTTTTATGCTAATATTATGTCGTTATGGAATGGCTGGAAGGACTGTATTAGTAGAAATTATATTTCCATGGTAATATATTCTGGGTCTGCTTAGCACCTGCTCTTTTATGTGTTACACATTGTGAAATTTTTTTGTTTCAGAAACCTCTAATTATCACATCACATAAGGGTTAAAGATGATTAAAATAGCAAATGCAGCATTTAAGTGAATCAAAGACATAAAAAAAACACATCAGTTTAAGAAAGAGAGAGAGAAAAGGTTCACAGTTTGCCAATAAGACTAGATGAACAAAGAAGGATCTTTTACCTATAGTTTATCATTATATGTGACATTTTGTAATAATTTAAAAATATAATTAACACCATACAATGAAATTAGCACATGCATTCAAAACAGGAGGAGGTAGAAGATTGGCCTATGGCCTCCACCATATGCTCTCTAGTGTGGCAGAAAACAAGAGTAGAACTTTCTTGTTAATAAAGTCACGTTTGTTTCGTCTGTAGATTTAACTCTTCTGGGATTTGCTTTGCAATCAGCTTTGAAGCCAGAGTGAATGTGGCAACGGGAAGTCCCAACGGTCCAAACAGGAAGTCATCTTCAACACCTGGCATTACAAATTCTGACCCTCCCCTAATGTATCCTAGGTAGGCATCTTAATTAGCTCATGAGAATGCATATTCATGAACGCGTTCAGGTACAAAGGGATAATACAAGATGTTAGCTAAGTGCTGTTCACCTTCTACAAACATTAATCCAAACTCATTTCTAATCAACCATTCAACTCATGTTTTCCTGCAGGAGAATCTCTGATGGAATTTGTGCACTTTTTTTTTTTCACTTTCCGCAATGATTTTGGTATGAAATCTGTGCCATTTTGCAGAATGGGTTTAAAACACAGTAAAACATGTCAAAGGGAGCTGAGGGCATTATACAAATTAGCTAAAATATTTCATATTATTCATAATTAATGAAAATGCATGGGAAGGGATGCAATTTGGAAATCTGCTTAATTCTGTGTTCCCTATTCTGTGTCAGCCTGGAATAAATATATGCATTCATACTCAGTGCATTCCGGAAATACAAAATGATATGTATTTAACAATTTTAGGGTGAAATCAAATGTTTTTTGAGGCCAAAAACTCAGCTGCTCAGTTGAACTCTGGAAATGTTTTGTATTCCAGTCAGCTTTACTTATTCTGTTATTTATCTAATCTTAATACGATAAGCTTTGGTATGTCAGTGAACACCAGAGCATACCTAATGAAGTAGTTTAAATGCAAATGATTGTTAGATGAAAGCAAAATGAAGTAAAAAAAAATTAAAATAAAACTTTAGGGACTGAAGCACAACTGTGCTTTGCACACGCATGCACTCTAACTTGATAAAGCATGTGCAATTTTTTATCATGTTTAGCAGGATGGTGCAGAAGAAGCTGTGGAATAGCTTCCTGTTTCTTGTACCTGTGTCCTGCATAGCTGGCAACTCTCATGCTCTGAAAGATGGCAGTGATCAAAAGGATTGAGGTGCCCTTGATTCAAGTCCCCTACAGACTCGCTCTGTCTTTGTTATTCATCTGATTCCTCTTGCATTTCAGATTCCTCAATTAAAACAATTTTTTAAAAGATCTCACCCTCTCTTTTTCCTTTTCCTCTAAGCCATAGAAAGAACTGAGTGGAATGACGATTTTTAATCAGTGGGTGAGATTTCTATGCACACAAGCACAGCAAAATTAAAGATTAAATGTTCTTAAAATTGTCAAAAAGACATTTAAATGATGAATTTCTGAAGATTTATTGTCCTAAAATGTGTGGTCAATGCAGGTTTTAGTTTGTATACAATGAAACATCACCAGTACACTGTCAATAATAAATAGCAGAAACTATAGGGCCAGAATTATAGAAAAGTTGTAGAAAAATGCAGAGCATTGCTTGATTCATCATTTATAAACTGTCCACCTAAAAAGGAAAGTTCTGTGATGATTTTCTCACACTCATTTTTGTAGTATGAGAGTTATTTTTTAAACTCTATGACTTTCTTGTGTGATACACAAAAGAAGACATTTTAATTAATGTACTTAGACGTGAAGTACATGTTTGAAAAATGGCTAACGGAACATTATGATATTATTAAAATGCTCTTTTGTAATGAGGAAAATGATCCTTAAAACACTTTAACTTATCTTTTTTTTCTATTAACTCTGCTGACTGTTCCTGACTTGCTAGTGGTCAGGTAAA